>PVHP010016414.1:0-35925 GCA_004024765.1 Zapus hudsonius | reverse complement strand
TTATTGGTTAAGAATCATTGAGCTTGGAGTTAGAGATTGATGGTGCCCTGTTTGTTTTAAATCTTGTATTGTATTGGTCAATCTGTTTTTGCTGTGCCTCATGTTTTGCATTGTGAATGTTCTGTGCCATTATGGGTTTATTTTTGGTATTATGGCTCAGTTGAAAGCTGCGGGGACTTGAGTTGAGCTGAACATATTGCGTTTACATCATGTATGATTATTAGTTTGTGGGGGCCAGGGGCGGACTGTCATGGTTTGATACAGGTGTCCCCCACAAACAAATGAATGTGTTCTGAATGATTGATCCTCAGCTGATGGCAGTTTGGGAATTAGGACCTAGCTAGAGCTGTGTTGTTGGGTGTGAGCTTATGGGGATTATAAAACAGCTTCCCCTTGCCAGTGTTTGGCACACCTTCCTGCCATTGTGTGCAGTGCTGTGGCAGAGGTGATGTCCAGCCCTCTGCTCATGCCATCGTTTTCCCTGCCAGAATGGAGTCTCCCCTCGAGTCCGTAAGCCAAATAAACTCATTCCTCTACAAGCCACTTTTGTTTGGGTTCTTCCTGCGCAGCAACTAGAAACCTGACCCCAACATTCACCATTACAGAGATTCCCTTGGATCTATAAGTCTCAACATATCTCTTCTTTTGCCCATAAACTGCCTGGTTTGGAGGTTCATCCCAGAAGCATGAACAGTCTCCAACAGTTTTGGTCCCAAGGAGTGGGGTAGAGTTGCTGAGATGAATCTAACCATGTGGATTTTGGACTTTTGGAACTTGTGTGGTGGAAGGAAGAATGGGACAGAACTTGGTATTTGCAACTGAAGACACCTTCCAGAGCAGTAAGCCAAGTTTTATGGACTATTCTTATAAGAGTTTGAAAATGCTAAGTGCAGAGAGAGTTGTATTTGTAGGCTTGGCTTATAAACCTTCAAATGGGAAAGAAAGACTGCAGAGAACTTTCTTGGAACTGCATTACTTGAATAAGGGCTGGATGCATTCTGCTGCCCATTCCCAGAGAGTGTGATCAAGGTTGGATTTAAGTAATGAACTGATGTACCTTGCTAGCAATATAGAATTAATAATTTTAAGATTTAAAGTTGAAAAGTCTCAAACAAATTTAAAATTTATAAGTCCAGTGACTGACTTTAGGTTACTGAAGCTTCTATTGTCTTAAATACATTAGCAATTATAAAGAAAAATGGCTCAATTGCTCTACAATGAAACAATGAGCAGGATGTCTGAGGTGATTCTACCCAGGAAAGACTGAATGGTAGAAATGCAAACTCTTGAAAGGAGACAGCTGAAAGGAAGGAACCTTCTCTTCAAGGTCATGATTTACCTCCTCCTTCAATTAACAATATGGCTGTGTCCTAGAACCTTGTATTAATTTCAGAAGAGTGAATAAAATGCATGGAGTAGGTCATGAAGTGCACACAGTTGCAGGAGCCACTGCTGAGATGTGGTATATGGAACAGGGTATGAAGTCCCTCATAGGCAAGTGAAGCCATTGGAAGATGGACCGTGGTTTGGAAATACTAGGACTGTGAAAGGGCTACCAGGGACTGCTGTTGGCTTGGTATGGAAGTTTTCCCAGCTACTCAGCCAAGCTGGAGGGAAGGAATTGAAACACCCAAAGACTGTCAGTCGCTGGTTATGATACAGACTTGAACTGCAGATGCTTGATGTTTGTCTAAGGGTGTTGAGTTTGCATTGGCCCAGTCTTTCCTTGTTATGTCTCATAGCAGTTGGAAATATTTACCCTATACCATTATATGTTAAAAGTATGTAATTTGTTTTGATTTTACAGTACTCACAGTTGAGATGGTCTTAAATTACAAATGAGACTTGGGACTTTGGAGCAATCTTGAGTTGGTAAAGACTGTGGGAACCTTTCAATTTGGACTGAACACAGCATATAATATGAGATAGTTATGAATCTATTGGGGGGCAAGGACAGAATGTGGTAGTTTGAGTGGATGTCACCCAATAGATTAAGGAGTTTTCTTAAAGCTTGTAACTTGAAGGAGGTTTCACCTTAGGTGAATCCTAAGATCCAGTCCTGAGGTGTTACTGGGGGTGGACTTTGAGTCTATAAGTCAAAATAAACCCATTCTTCAACAAACTGCTTTAGGTTGGGTTCTTTTCTACACAGCAATGAGAAGGTTAACTATAATAGTTTTGGTACCAGAGTGGGATCAGTTGTCATTGGTAGAACCCTGATTCTGTGGCTTTAGACTTTTGCAACTGATATGTAGGAGGAGGAATGTGGCCAGATTTGAAACCTTGGCCTGGGAGATACTTTGTAGTGCTGTTAGTACAGCTTAATGGATTATTCTGGTCAGAGTTGAAAGATCTGAATGCAGTAAGAACTGTGAACTGTGAGATTTGATTTACCAGGGTGAGGAAGAACTCTGTCAGGATTGGTCTGGAAGCAGTTTGTATGAGAGGCTTGCTGTGTCCTGCTTGCCTGTGTCCTGAGAACTTATGCAGGGTTGTTTTTTCATAAAAATGGACTGGTGTGAGCAGATGGAGATGGCACAGAAAGAAAGAAAATCTTTGGGCTGAAGCTGCTGCCTGTTCAGCTGCAATGGTTTGAGAGATTACAACCATTGAGATGGGGCCAGGTGATCTGCATTGGGACATCAGGAAGAATGTGGACTCTTTTGAAGTAAGGGGCCTGGATGCTAAAGGAGGTTTCATGCTCTTCAAAGTTGGCTTATTTCCCCCCTGGATTAATAAATTAGTGGCCCACCTGGTACTATGGAATATAACAAATGCATGAAGAGAGGATTGGAATTGCAACATTGTTTTGTTTTTGGGAAACAGCCATGGGCAGTGTGAAGTAGGTGTGCTGGATTTCCTGTGTGGAAGCCCAGTGAAGCCATGACGATGAACTGTGGGTTGTGTGGAGACCCCGTGAAATACCTGGACTATGGAATGGCTGCCAAGGAAACCTGTCAGCACTGGATGAAGTATTCCTGGGCTGTGAGTAGCTGAGCTGGAGGGGTAGAATTGGAATTCCAGAGACTAGTCACTGGTTATTATCAGACTTGAAGTTATAGGGTTTGATGTTTGCCCTGTTTGTTTTAAACTTTATATTGGTTCAATTTGTCTTTGCTATGCCCAATGCCATGCTTTGCAGTATGAATGGTCTGTGCCATTATGTTTTTTTTTGGGGGGGTAGATATTATGGATCAGCTGAAAAACCACAGATTATGGAATGTTTTCATATCATTGGGAATGGATAAAAACTGTGTGGATTTTTAAAGTTGAGCTGAATACATTGTGTTTTATATCATGTATGGTTATCATCTTATGGGGGCCAGGGGTGGGTTGTATTGGTTTGATTCAGGTGTCCCCCATAAACTTAATGTGTTCTGAATGCTTGATCCCCAGATGATGGCAGTGTTGGAATTGGAACCTTGTTGGAGGTGTGTTCTTTAGGGTAGGCTTATGGGGGTTTTAGCTGGCTTCCCCTTGACAGTTTTTGGCATACCTTCCTGTTGCTGTGGCAGAAGCGATGTCTACCCTCTGCTCATGCCATTGTTTTCCCTGCCATCATGGAACTTCTCCTCAAGTCTATAAGCAAAATTAAAACCATTCTTCCAATAGCTGCCTTTTGGTCAGGTTTTTGTCACAGCATTGAGAAGCTGATTACAGCACAGCCTGAGGTATGTGAAGAGCAGTCTGAGCTCTTTCTGGAGTTCCCTACTGTTTTGATTGTGTGTGGTGCTGGTGATGAGTTTTTCTCTCTTCTTAAACCCATGAAAGGGGACCAGCTTCTTTTGCCATTATGGAGCTGCCCCTGAATTTGTAAGCTTCGATAAATCCCTTTATCCTCCCATAAACTGTGTTTTGTTTGGAGGTTCATCCCAGCAGCATGAGCTGTCTATAACATCCAGTTTCATGGGAGCTGACATTATTATCCCCAAGGATGGACTCTGGTGAGTTTGGAGATGCCAGCTGAAATGTCAGGAAGAGGTAATTCTTGGACTCACTCAGAAGTCATACAGATCCAACTAGCCAAGATTCAGGCAAAGCTGGACTACAATTCACCCTTAAGCCAGACACCAGCAAACAGGTCACACATTCAATAAATACAAGCCACTGTTGAGTAAAGAAGAGGCAATGATGAGATAGATAGGCACTCACACCCATCAGTCAGGCAGGAACTGGTCAGGATCACATTCTAATACCAGCAGAGGTACTGAAGGTTCTGTCAGAAAGTGAGACAGGACAAGAAAAGTAGAGATGACACAAGGAAAACCTTCATGTTTGAGAGAGTGCTGAACAATCCACATGCCACTCAGTGGTACACTGGAATAAACCACTATGCTGTCCTGGCCAATTTAGGTACCATTTCTCAGTTGGCTTCTTGAAGTCAGAATTTCTGAGCAATGCTATCTGGGTCTGTAGCCTAATACCCCTGAGAATCTGGTTGAGGAACCTGGTCTAGAGACTAAAACTTTGGAGCTGATTTTGCTAGGAACACATCTTCCCTCCCTTTCAATACAGGCTACTACCTCAGAAATGAAAAAAAAAATCACTCACCTAACCCCTTTTCTCTTGGGTTCTTTTGAGCATCCTTCCTTAACCTCCAATGTCCCCTTCATGAACACCTTGCAGAGCCTTGTTTTAAGCCTTTTGGGCCCTTGGGTTTGAGTTCAGCTCTTAATTGAGCCTCCCCCCAACAAGAGCAGACAAGAAAGGCCTTCTTCCAGGCAATATTTGCATATTCAGCAGCCCAGCTTTCCCCTTCCTCTCTACCACTGAAGACAAGAGGGCCTGCAGAAGCCTTGATCTCCGAGTGGTCTGAGGCCATGAGGTGCAGAGATAAAACTGCTTTGTCTGCTTTATGGAGGACCCAAGGGAAGACGGAGCTGTGGCTGCCTGAGTCTTATCAAAAGAAAAATGGCTACAGCACTTTTACTTTTTTAAAAAATAAGTAATGCAGGGGAAGAAAAACTTGTAAGTATGAATATGAAATTAAATTTGCCAAATATGCTGAGAGCTGGTCCTTGGAGAAAGTTTATCTCAACTGCATAGTCAAACACATCGACTTTGGGGGCGCCTGGCCATCACTGCACAGCATAGATTCTGTTTGTTCTGATGGAGACCATATTAACCAGCTCAAAGAACAGGAAACATTAATATACATTTTTATAAACACAACTCCAAATTGTGAGGAAGGGCTTTTGTGGACTTTCATCAATACAGGCAGCATCCTGTTTTGCCCAGCAGCCAGTGAGGGGACAGGACCAGTCCAAATCCCCGCCTTGGTGGGATTGGCAGAGCAGTCTGGGAAGTGTTCAAGTGGGGTAACCTGTACCCCCATGTTTGCAGTTTATTAGAAGTAAGAAAAAAGGGTATCTGGATGTTCATTCTTTTTCCTGTCAGAGATTAACATTTATCAAAGATGGACCAGACAGTGTGCAGGAAAATGTGAAATGCACTTGTGTGGCATTTTCATGAAGACCATAAAGCCACTTTTATTGTCCCTAAGATGAGTTTTTGTCATAATGAAGGATAATTTTCACTCCCTTGCATATATAAACATATAGATGGCCCCTTATCCAAAGCTATGATGATTCCATTTGGAAGAGTGATAAGAGCATCCTCACAGAGCCTCCACTGGCTTCAAGTAAATGTCAAAGTCTGTTAAAGGGAGAAGATGTGGATCTTCAGACAAACTGCTCCATTGTGACAAGAAGGAAAGACAGAAGTTGGGGACCCACTGGTCCTTGCACTATCTCAGCTCACTTTCTCTCCCCTCCCCCTACCACCCTTCCTTAAGATGCTGGGTACTAGGATCTGAGAGAATGTCTGCCAAACAATTCCTTCTGTAGATGCTTCATTTTTGATGACCACATGGGATCACTTAAGTACTCTTTTACCAACAGAAACTCTAGACTGTAAGACTCCAATTCTCCTAAGCTAGCTATAGCTTCCTGGGTTTCATCCCAACCAGATTCCCTAACCCACCCCAGATTCCATCATTGACAGTCCAATTCCATACTCATTCCTCAAACCAAGTATTATTACATCCATTAAGGTTTAGTTGTAGATAGATCAGCTCTTCAACAATTTTTGAAAGTTCATAATGTTGGGAATTACTGGAGGATCAAGCTATTAACCTGGCCTCCAAGAACAATTTCTAGAACAACCCTGTGGAACAGACCTCTGGAAGAACTGTCATCTCGACCACAAGAAGGATGCTGGCTACTGGGAAGACACTGCAGAGACTCTTGGATGAGGGGCCAGATTGTGGCTACAAGGTCATTGCCAGCCATAGATGCCTCCTGTTGTGTGACCTCCTTTGTTGAATGGAAGCCTGATTCCAAGCATTGTCAAGTGTGTATGATGTCAATAACAAAATCCTGATCAAAGCCTTCGCTGCAGGAAAGCCTGGGAAATACTGTTTTCAGCTTCCCAGTGTCTGCAGCACAAAAGAAAAGACAGCTGAAGGAGTTTGCCAGCAGATGCGACAAAAGCCAGCCTGCACTATTAACTTCTCTCCAATATGGGTTCCATCCAAGCACTCAAATTATGAAGCAATCAGCCAGGTAGTTGCCAAGGTGTTATTATGCAGAAAACCCCCGAGAGACAAGAGAAATCTGTAAGGTATATCTAGAGTACAAAGTTCCTTGATTTATAGACACCCTGAACAAATGCACTGGAATTAATGTACTTTTCTTCAAAGGAGAACTCTTCACAGGTCTTACGCAGTCTTCTTGCCTAGATAATTCTCTGGACCCTCGATTAGGAATGACATATGTACACTGAGAAGTTAGGCTCATGATATAAAGCCATACTTGTGAAGATGCTGTCTCATATTGATTACCATGCACTGTGCAGGCTTTACATGAATCATGTTACTTCAGTTGAGCAATAGATTGTGTAGTAAAATACATGCCACTGTTATTGCTATTAAATTGTAAGAAATAGAATGTTGGGAAAGTTTAATAACTTTCCTGAATAGACAATGTCTGGAGTGGGAACATTGTGGCTTCAAAGATCATTCTCTTCCCATAATGTTATATTTCCTTCCCTTTATTCAGAAATGGAATTTTCCTTCGTCCCATCTCTCTCAGGCTTGGAACCCAGTGGCTTTTGGCTGTTTTCAAAGCGGCAGTTCTGTCTCCGTGTACACAGATGTCTTTGACATAATTAGTTCTATTGAAGAGCTTCAAGCAACTATCGCTTTGGATATGCAGGCTGTCCTAAGGAGAGAAAGCAAGATTGTTCTGTATCATGGATTTATTATCTCAATACCCTGAGATTTTGACTAAGAGACTACCTTGGAAAGGAGCAATAATCAATTCTATATAATAATCATAGGATCATAATCAACCATCATCATGGTATAATAAGGCAAAGGATATGCTTGTTTACAATGTATAAATATTGTCAAATTATTATAATTTGGTAATCTGTGGCCTACATTATATATAGCTTAATCCCTCCTTCATTTTCTTTTCCCTGATACAATATAATACTGAGGTTAAATACATGAGCTCAGCTTTGACTCCTGACTCATCCACTTATTGGGAATGAGGACTTGAGCTTGCTGCTGCTTTTCTCTGAAGCTTCGTTCTTCCCATGAGTAAAATGGTGATCTTTATGTACCCACCACACAAGGTTACTCACAGGATTATTGAATGGATTAGATCTGACGGTCCATTGAAAACAATGGCATACACTCTGGCACATAATAAATACGGAACAAACACAAGATATATTTATTATTCATTTTGTGTAAAGCTGTGTAGCAGGTGCCCTGAAAGTTTTTACCTTCCCTAATTCAACAAACATTTACTGAGTGGGTGGAATGGATTACAGAGGATCGTGATATCATGTCAGCCCTCTGGGAACACACTATGTGAGGAGACAAATTGGTAAACCAGTCAATGCAGCTGAAGTCTATAGCATTGACCCATGGTGCCTACCTATCCTTCAGACACAGGAATGAGTGGTTAGTTCTACTTGGCTACATGGTGTGGGGAGGCTAACAAAGGTGAAGATAAAGCAAGAGCAAAGCAAGCTACATGAAGAGGACCATAGTGCATTGTTGCACCAGCTCTTTGTTTTCTGGGGAGAAGTCAATGAGTACTTGCTTTCCAGGCACCCATGAAAGACTAAAGACCAATTCTACCAGAGTTCATTCTGGAAAACCAATGAGTTTATCGGGCTTCTTTACAGAGCATGGGTGAGGGGATACTTACAGGAGCATGGAGACCCCAAAGTAGTTATATAACATCAAAAGGTGTCACCCCCACATAGATGATGACTTCCCATAGTTGCACAGATGGTACTCTCTATCCCTTGTGTGAGGTTTGATCTAGGTGTCCCCCACAAATGAATGTCTTCTGAATGCTCAATCCCCAGCTAATGGCAGTTTGGGTATTAGAACCTTGTAGGAGGTGTGTTTGTTGGGGGCAGGCTTATGGGTGTTATAGCCAGCTTACCCTTGCCAATGTTTTGGCACACTCTCCTGTTGCTGTTGTCCACCTTCTCTGGTGGAGGTGATGTTCACCCTCTGCTCATTCCATCATTTTCCCTGCCATCATGGAGCTTCCCCTCGAGTCTATAAGCCAAAATAAGCCCATTCCTCCACAAGCCGCTTTTGGTTGGGTTCTTTCTCCACAGATAACCTAGGGAAGGATAACAGAGATAGACACCAAGGGTCCCCAAAATAGTACAAAACACAAATCAAGAGACTCTTTTTTTAAAAATATCTTATGTATTCATTTTTCAATCAGAGATAGAAAGAGAGAGAGAGAGAGAGAGAGAGAGAGAGAGAGAGAGAGAGAGAGAGAGAGAGAGAGAGAGAACCAGGGCCACCACCTTGTGGATCTCGCTTATGTGGGTCCTGGGGAATTAAACCCGGGGCCTTAGGCACTGGAGGCAAGTGCCTTAACCGCTGAGCCATCTCTCCAGCCCTCAAGAGACTCTTAAGAACCTAATGTGATGGTCATGTCTGCAGGGAACACACCCCCTTGAATGGGAGGTGTCTAGTTAGAGCTACAACCTAGGTGCTAAAACTGATTGGTCAAATACGAACCAATCATCTGTCTCTCTGACTCACCTGGGAAGAACTTAAATTCTCTTCCCTTAGAGGAAGTGGGCTCTCTTTTCTTCTTCCACGTGGCAATGGAGTAGAGGGGACTGCTTACCCAGGACTCAGTGAGGTAAGGCCTATACCCCTAGCCCAGCTAATGGCTGGGGTGGGGGGCAGGCTCCAGACTTTTTCTCTCATGAATCTCTCTTTCTCATAAAGGGAGCTTTCTGTTATTTTTTCTTTGGCTGCTTATTTAGCTAAATAATATAAGTTCTGTTGAGCTCTCTGACAAGTTGTCCCCACACTGTTGGCTGGAGAACTCTGTAACTTCCCATATGGTGACTGGAAAATTCCCCATCCAACTCCCCTTTTCCTAATTTACTAAATTAGAATAAATGTGTAATTAAAATTTAATTTTGTCCCTGTGTACAATTCTTTGGCATTAGAGGACACGAACTCGGAATAGGAGGAGGGTGCGGGGGATTCCAAAACTCTCTCTCTCTCCCCGTGTTGCTTACAAATATTGATTATCAGTAACCCATATCACTAACAATTATGCAAACTTTAATTCACCGACCATGATTCAGGGATATTTGCGGAAGAGGTGGCAGAAAGAATGTAAAAACCATTGTGAGGGAGAATCTAATGCATAAAAGGAGATGTCATCCTGGTTTTAAGGGGTTTTCTTTAATAACTCATGATAGTGAGCATCATGTTATGTTAATATATATAATCATATACCAATAAAAATGTTTAATAAAAGAAAGGTTGACTACAACACCTTGACTCTCCACCTTCTATAAATGCTATCTCCAGAGACCACAGACATTTCATAGAGCTGGCATGGGCTTTACCTGATATCTCAAGGCTCTGATGATCCTCCTCACCTTCCTCTCCCTGTGGGAGATCAACAGGACCAATGAGTCTCCTGTGAGCTTGGAGATCACATCACATAACAGTCATGAAGTCCCAAGCATGGGGTGGACAAGCCTGATGAGAAGTAACCATAGGCAGGTATGTGCTACATCAGCTTACAGTTGCTATAAGCTATATAAAACCCTGTGTTCCACATGATCCTGGAATGCTCAGAGCACATTCAAGAAAGGCTCATTGACTGGAGGCAAACCGTGCCAGTCAGCTTTCCCGGTCTTCTTACTGACTGATGAGGAGATGGATAGAGCTGACACTAGAATTCCTGATACTTTTTGATGCTGGCATTCTTCTCCTGAGCCTCACACTCAGCAACCTCAGGTCATCTCTCCTTTCTCTACCTCATAACCGCTATGTTTAATACAATGTTCCTCTTGCCTCCATCCAAGCCATCATCCCCCTGAACCCTTGCTTTGCTCATCCCTGATGGGGCTGAAATGGAATCAGCAACCTTGAGCTATGAGACAGCACGGGCAGGAACTAATGTGCTGGATGAGCATCCATGGTTTTGAGAAAAGAGCAGCTGAGCGACCCTCAGGCAGCAGGTGACACATGAGTCGGGAGGTTTGGACAGATGGAGTAGGAGGAAAAAGTCATTTAGAAAAGAAAAGGAGAGAAATTGACCACCATAAGGTCATGAATGCACCCATCAGTTCATGTGTAAAAGACAATGCCTCAGAGAACCCCTTCTCACCTGTGGCTCTTACATGTATTTTGCCTCCTCTTCTGCATGTTCCTGAGCCTTGGAGGGGATAGTAGAGATATCTCTTAGTGTTGAGAGCCGAACAGCTTTTTATTTTCAACACTGTGATTGGTCTTTTAAAAATATTTTATTTATTTATTTGAGAAAGAGAGAGGGCAGGAATGTGAGTGTGTGTGTATGTGTGTGTGAAAGAGAGAGGAGAGCACACCAAGGTCTCTTGACATAGCAAATGAACCCCAGATGCATTGTGCATTTTTTGTATCTGGCTTTACATGGATATAGGGGAATCAAACTGGGTTAGCAGGCTTTGCAAGCAAGTGCTTTTAATCACTGAGCAATCTCTCCAGCCCCACTTTAGTTTTGCATCTCCCCAGTGTCCAGAGCCATCCCTATGGAGAAGCTTCTCTCGCTAACAGTGAGAGCATCAGTAATAGTCCTTCCTCCACCTCCTCCACAATATTCCCTGAGCCCTAGCAGATGTGGTAGAGATGCCTTGTCCAGTGCTAAACACTAGACAGTCTCTTCTTCTTATCATCTCGATTTGTTTTGGGTCTCCTGGGCATTCGCTGTTATTTTTCAAAGGAAGCATCTCTAACCAAAAGTGAAGACAGTCCATCTATGGGCATAGGCTTTTGACTCAGTTATTAGGACCAGGCATAGATCACTCCTCCATGGAGAAGGATTCAAACCCAATTAGGTAAGAGGTAGTTGTGCCCATAACTCACCTGTCACTATTGCACCAATGAGCACATCTTACCTTTTGGGGAGGTTGCAGGATCTACTACTGGTCAGGAATATTATGACTCTCCTCCCACAGCAGCCTGCATAGTGCTTTAGAGCACTGAGACAGCTATCCAGCATCAAAGAGACTTCTCACTGTCCTGCAACTGGCCTGTGGTGTCTTTAGCAATAGGATCTTACAGGGTAAGATTTTTAAGAGTTGGAGCTAATTCTAATTATGCCTGTGACCTGTCACCTCCAAGTGGTGTGGGCCATTTGATCAAGTTACTTTAGAGGCAACAGTCTCCCTGCCTGTAAAATGGAGAATGTTATTCTGGAAGTTCTTTCCTGTGTGGTGGGAAGGACCCATTGTAATAACATATACAAATCCCATAGAAGGACTGACAGCAAGTCGCTGCTCAGTCAGTGATAGCTAACATTATTAGTTCTGTTGAACAAACAAATTCTGTAGGCACCTTGCAGCAAAGATATTCTAATATGTTTGGTGTCCACTTCGATCTTATGTATTGGGTTTCTCTTCTCTCTGGGGCCATGCTCAGTATTTACAGGCAAGGGGCTCTGCTGGCAGCACCAGCAATGATTGTGGGACCACCTGGGGGCCTTCAGGCTTTCCCTTCCTCGACATGTCCATGCTACACAGCCCTCGGGGACAACACAGCCCTGCCAACTGGGCACGAAACACGTGGGCAGCAGGGCTGGCATAGTCTCCATCCTGGCTGGGCAAGGGAAGCCAGCAGATGTTTGCTCCAACACAGGCACTGTCCAGGGTGGTGGCAGCCACCGGTGTCAGGCTTTGCTAATTACATTGCCTCCTGGCACAGCATTCTCACACAGCCTGGGAGTAGTTCTGGCATTAGAAAAGGACCTTTCCTGCCTCTTATTCTGTGGCAATTTCTTTCCCAGGGACAAAGCCTGGCTCAGTTACTAGATTTGGTTTTCAGAAAAAAGGCTCTTGTGCTATGCCCATTTTCAGCTGAATTGCTATCTATCCTGCAAAGAAAATTGGCTTGGCCAAGTTCACCTGGCAAGCTTATAAGCTCCGGAAGGACTGCTTTGTATGTGGAGACCAATTTTTCCATTAAGCCTTCTCTCTTCAAGTCAAGATATGCTGAACTTTTAGTTAATTTCCTGCTAAAGCACATGGTCGCCCTTTAATGTAACCTATTTGCTGTAATGTTCCTTCTGTTTTTCAAGCACACCTGTGTTTCACAGTGGAGAGGGTCTGGGCTGGACTATCACAAATAGCAAGTCTCATTCAGGCTTTGCTACACCACAGCTTTGTGACCTTGTACATGTGGTTTTCTTCCTTGGGGCTCAGTCACCTTGTGTGTAAACTGTGGATAAAACAGGCTACCACTCGGTGTTGCCGAGATTAAAGTAGATGAGTTATGTTATTGACTCTCTATTGTGCCTGGAGCATCATAAGTGCTCATTAAATGTCTCTGCTATTATTTCATGTAACTAGTTACAGAACAAATAAAGTCACATTTCTTTTAATAGTGCAATTAATTTCTCAAGCTCCCCATGTGCCCAGATTACCAAGCAGCCCAGCATTTCCTACCAAGACCTCTGAATGGTCCATGATCGCTGAATCAGCACAGAGGAGATACTTGCACTCAAATTGCATCTCAGAAAACTGGAGAAGCCACTTGTGAAGAGGCCCCCATCTTCTCCTGCTACGTTATATAGGGCTGACACTAAATCCCAGAACTGTGTCATCCACAGAGCCTAGATATTGCTTTAGGAATACAGGGCTGGCCCAGGAGTAGTTTTTCCAGGATGTAGAGGTGAAGGACAAGTCAGTTTCTAGCCCCAGTGGAATACACATCTATAGTCCAGGATGCTACATGCAGACCTATCCTTTGAGTACAGCACCACCAACTATAGATAGATGGTTGGACTGATCCCAGTACTGTCATTGGCTAGAGTTAATGTAGCCAAAGCCCTTCATTGTTGCTCATAAGAATATAAACACACATTCATATGCATAGACTATATAGTCTATATGCATACACACAACATATATATAAATATATAGTCTATGCACATACATGCAACATATAATCTATACACATACATGCAACATATATATAAATATATAGTCTATGCACATACATACAACATATATATAAATGTATATAGTCTATACATATACATACAACATATATATATATATGTGTGTGTGTGTATGTGTGTGTTGAAACACACATGCACACATAGCTAAGCACCAGGCATGAGTGCATATACCTTATTATTTAATTTGCATAGCCCCTATCTTAGTCCGCTTTGAATGCTGGAATAAAATACCAACAAGTGGTTCCTTAAAAACAGAAATTTATTTTTCTTACAACTTGAAAGCAAGGAAATTCAAATCAAGGTGCTGAACTATGTAGATCCTGGTGAGGGCACTCTTCCTGGCTTAGAAATGGCCACTTTCGTGTTGCGTATATGCAGTGAGGCAGACAGAGATCTTTCTCTGGCGTCTCCTCTTATAGGGAGACTAATCCTGTCATGGGGTTCAACCCTCATGAACACATTTAACCCTAAAGACCTCCCAAAGTCCTTATGTCCAAATACCATCATATGACGGGTTATGTATGAATTGGAAAGGGGACACGGATAAGCAGTCCATAACATTCACTCTGTAAGTATTCCCACTACTTTGTATAGGAGGAAACTGAGGCTTAAGACATGAAGTGATTCACATCACTGGAAGTGCTTAGAAGCAGACTGGGGTTTTTAAAGTCATGAACTAAGGCTGATCAATCTGTATTCTGAGTTCTTTATTATTTTGAACTAAATCTGGATGCTTTCAGTTGCAGCTCTTTGTAGACACTCTCTCTATGGCATTGGACAGTGGGGTGGCTGGGTGGGGGGTGGGCAGAAGGTGCCCCCAGGAGTCCACCTTTTCTCCATGACCATGTCACCTGGATGCTTCTGTTCTTCCCTCTTCACGAGGTCTGCAGTGGTCCATCTGCTTTCTCTTCCATCAACAGACATCATCACAGACTAATTATTTCATCAGAGTAGTTTTAATAACATTGTAAGCTAAAAGCAGCAGAATTAGAAAGATGCTAGCTCTCCTGCAGGCTCCTTTCCCTTCAAGTACATATGCTCTCCTCATCCAGTGACAGGCCAATGTGCTACTTTTGACTCTGGGTGTTTCATCAGACGTTACTCCTTGACTAGAGCTCTAACTCACTGATGCCCAAGGAGAGAAAAAAAATTAAGGATCACGTTGAGAGACACGGAATACAGAGGGTGTGACAGATTCCAACACCAAATGGTCTTTGTCTTAATCCTCATCCTCCTGGGAATGCTCAGATAATATACGTTGCACCTCTCTGCGCCTCCACCTGAGAAACAGGAGTTCTAATAGTAACTTCTAGGGTCGCTGGAAGGAATCGATGACATGATACATACAAACACAGAGAACAGTGTTTGGCATGGATGAAACACACCACAAATGTGAGCTACAAAAGTGCTGGGTCTATAGCTCTTTCTTTATATGATTATGAACAATTCTATCAGATTCCCTGCTTTGGACCCTCATATGTAAATTGTTGCACACGGAGGAAATAAAACCCCATTGTGACTCATGAGATCCTATCTCCAGTAACTCTGAATATTGGTGAGTAAATCAGTCTCACTGTACCTCAGTGTTTCTACCCGTAAAATAAGAGAACCAAATCATACCACCTCTGAAATCCTGTTAGTCCAGAGATGTATGTTTTTATTATCTTAGAAAATGCTGGGTATAGGGAAGGCATTCAATAGTCAGGATCCTTCAAATCCATAATATCTTTTATTGTCCATATTTAATTAGAAGTACTTCATGAGGTTGTATCAACTGGGAATATTCTGGAATCTCATTTACTACTGACGACACCCTCTGAGGTAATAATATGGATGAGAACAGCTAGTATTTCATTGCCTGCTGTATTCTACATTAAATACTTTACATGCTCTGCTTCATTCACTCCCCACAGTAGTGTTCAGAATGAAATACAGTCCTCTCTTAGTATTGCAAGGGATGAATTCCAGGACCCTCCAAGACACCAAAATCTACAAATGCTCAAGTCCCCTGGATGAAATGATGTAGTGCTCACAAAACAATTTGCACACATTCTCTTGTGTCCTTTAAATCATCTCCAAATAGCTTGCACCTGCATGTGTGTAGTGCCCACACATACATGTGTATGTCAAGTACTCAAGTTTCATATATGTGTGTGGACAGAGGTTGATAGCAAGCATCTTTCTCAATCACTCTCCAGTTTTGTTCTTTGAGACAGGGTCTCTCGCTGATACTAGAGTTTCCTGATTGAGCTAGGTTAGCTGCCCAATGAGCCCCGGAGATCCACCTGTCTGCTTCCCCAGCTCTGGGGTTAAAGGTGCACACCACCATGTCTGGTATGTTACATGGACCCATACCCTGAGATTATTTTTTAATACCTTACAATATTAACCTTTTGTACATGTGGTTGCATTGTAGTTATAGGAGAAAATGACAAGGAAGAGGTCTATATGTTCAATGCATGCATGTTTCTAAAAAATACTTTCAATACTTGGTACAACCCACGATGTAGAACCCTGTGGGTATAAATGTCAGCTGTATCGCCCTTGTGCCCATGAACAGGTTCAGAGCATGGTGAGTGTTTCACAGCTAACAAGTGGTGGGTTTGGGCTTAAAGAGTGGACCTTGGGAAGATGATACCTCTGTAGGCCAGTGGTTATTAATGAGCCTGCTGTGTATAGGGAGAACCTGAGGTTCTGTCAGCAAGTCATATGTCCAAGTTCTCTTACAAGCTCTCAACAGAGCCATGACCAGCATCCAGGCTTTCTTTCTTCTCCTCTGGAGAGGGCTGTACTGTGTGGTCTCTCAAACTACTTGCTTGTGGAATAAATGAATACTAATGAGGGCTGATTTGTATTCATTTCCAGCTAACCAGCAGATTTACACCCTCTCCTCCCCATACCTTCAACAAACACATCTTTGCACATGCTCTCTTGGGTCTTAGGGGATCTGTTTTCTTTCTCTAACTCACCGGCTGGCCCTGGGAAGCTAAGATAATAGCCCCATCTGTGAGCACACCGGTGCCAGGATCCAACAAGGGCCCTGTCAAGCCTGGTGAAACAGTAGCAGATGCTGTTGCTTCACCTGGTAGGGAAGTCAAAAGCAGAGGTCCTTAAGGGCAGGTGACAGAACCTTCAAGACAAAACAAGTCACAGCGACCGGCTTTGGTGATGAGAGGCTTTGGAGGAACTAACTCAGGCTAATTAAATATTCTGTGTATGGTTATACATAGAAATAATGGTACCTTGATAGGATGGAGGAGGGGGTTCTGGGTTCCTCTTTTTAATGAGTTCACATTCATGGGGAAGTCTAGGGCAAAATTTTTAGAGGAGGCATTCAGAAAAGAAGTTCTGCTCTGTTTGGCATAAGTAACAAAGATATATTGGAAAAATTAAGGTACACATTAATAGCAATAAGTAACAGAGCAGAAGGGCCAAATACAAGTCTTGGCATATAGCTTGAGCTCAATGGAGGTTGTTAAATTCATTGTTCTTTGTGTTATAGGTCCTGCACAGCCACAGTAATGCTGGATTGAGTGACAGAATTTCCACTTATATAAATTGAAATCCCAACTTCAGACTGCTGCTCACTGGTCCTGTGAATCTGGAAGAGTTTTTCATCTACTCCATCTCCTCATGTGGACATTTATTTGTAGCATTTCTTTGGCAATTAAATGGATACTATTTGTTACTTTTGCATTGCTGAGACCACAATCCCAGACAGAAATATCTTAAGGGAGGGAAGATTAGCTTTGGCTCACAGTTTTAGAGGGTTTCAGTCCATCATGTTGGGTTCATGGTGGTAAGAGTGTGGGGTAGAGGCTTGTCATTATGGTGGTTCAGGAAGCAGAGAACAAGGCAAGACCAGGAGCTAGCTGTAACCTTTAAAAGCCCACTCCTAATGACTTCCTTTTTCCAACAAGGCCCCACCTCCTAAAGGGTTTCTGGCTTCACAAAAGAGTTCCACTGGCTGTAGAACCAACACCCGAATCATGAGCCCATGGGAGACATTTCAGAGTCAGGGTATAACATATGAAATAATCCAGTGCTTACCACACTCATGTTGTTTAATATAAGCATTTTAATAATACAAATGAAGCCACAACAGCACCTTTGAAACTTGTGTGTCATTTATTCATGATTTAGTTCCTTTAAGTCTGTGTTTTGGAGGAGCGGGTCTGGTCTTCCCCTCCACTTGAAGACAGCATGAAAACCCAGGAGAAAGAGCCAAGTTGATCATGAACAAACATAGGAAGCCATTACTTGAGACGGAATAACTCTAAGGAACTGTGCTGTGATTGAAATTTTTCATATTGATATAGTTTTCCTACTGGAACCTGAGGGTAAACTCATAGCTTTCTGGGCTGAAATTGGGTTTCCCCTGAAAAAAGAGGAGATGATATACCTACCAATCTGATGAGAAGAGAAAGATCTTACAGTTGAAAATGTGGCCCTACTAGGTAGGCCTTGATCTGGATAGAAAGAAAATTTCTTTTTCTTTCTGAGCCATTAACATTTAGGATCTTGGGGCTGAGAATATCCATTGTAGAAAGGGTATATGTGTTCCTTTGACCATGGAGGTGGCCTGGGAGCCAGTCCCAGAGAGAAGTCTCACAGGGTGTGTCTGGGTCTATAGAGCCACATCTTAGAGACACGAGGTACATATATATATATAATTTATGTAGGTGTTTGTTGCAGTCAGTTTTCTAGTTGCTGCACAGAAAGAACCCAAGCAAAAGCGGTTTGTGGAGGAATGGGTTTATTAGGCTTACGGACTCGATGGGAGACTCCATCCTGGCAGGGAAAACGATGGCATGAGCAGAGGGCTGGACATCACCTCTGCCACAGCACTGCAAACAGCGGCAGGAAGGTGTGCCAAATACTGGCAAGGGGGAGCTGGCTTATAACCCCCATGAGCCCGCCCCAACAGCCCAGCTCTAGTGAGGTTCTAATTCCCGAATTGCCATCAGCTGAGGATGAATCTATCAGAACACATTCATTTGTTTGTGGGGGACACCTGGATCAAACATCACAGTGTTACTTTTGAAATATTAATATAAATGTGATGATAATGTGTCTCCTCAGCTAGGAAATCCAAAAAAGCTACCCTAGAGAGGCTACTTTTATATTCATTTCATGGGAATTAAGAATTATATAACAGACACCATTTCTGTAATCACAATGACTCAGAGAAAAATTTTTGATAAACTCAGATATTCATTGAAAAAATGTTTATTGAATGCCTCCCCTGGGCTAGTTTTCTAATGTCTAGCTATACTATTCTTTTCTCTTTTATTGAAAGAAATTTTGTTTCTAATTTATGCTATCTTGTCTTTTTGTATGTTCTTTTGTAAGATGCCTGAAATTTTTCCTGAAACAAGGCAAGGTGTAATTAAACTGTGTAGGGAGCTGACACCATCCTAAGATGTATTAATCATCATTTCTCAAATTTATTAGCTTTACAATATAGGGGAAATTTTTACATCTATTATTTCATCTCATTTGCATGGAAACTTTGAGGCAAACAGGACTTATCATCCCCATTTTATCATGAATGAAGCTGCAATTCAGTGTCACTAAAAGATTTGCGTAAAGTGGATAGGACCTGGACATGAAACCATTCCAACCACACCTAGTCCATCTTTCTTTCTATTATAACATAACCCTGAATTATATATTATAATGCATAATGTTCTTATTGTACCTAGGGAAGATAGCCTACATTTGGAACATGGTTTTCAATTCTGCAAGCCTTGTATTTGCATTGAATACTGAACAAGAAGAGGAAGAGGTTGGATGCCATGTCATTTGGGGACTTATCAAAGAGCCTAGCAACAATTTCATGGAGCAAAGATTTCTATTGTACATGCAATAGGATACCTACACTTACATTTCTGAGTGACAGAAGTCCATCCAATGGGTAGATGACAGAGGAATTCCAGAACACTGCTCCTGCCTGTTGCTGGCCTCTGCCAACTTCTGTTCTATTTGTTTCAGTGACTTGAGCAGACAGAACCCCAACACAAAGAAGGTTGAACAGTACAGAAAGTGTCACTTCGCAGAGCTGGAACTAGGGAGCTGTAGGTGGGTCCAAGCACAGAACATTTGGGTGCTCAATAATATCATCAATAACCAGGTCCTTTTCATGTGCACTCTGTTAGCGGTAATAATAGCACTATTGTCACCAAACGACTGCTGGTGACCATGAGAACACTTGCCTAGATACCCCTTCCCAAAGCATAGAATATAATTCTTCCCTTCTGTTTTATTGGTTCACCTTACACTATAGCTTAACTTCAGGTGGATCATGGTCACCAGAGGGAGTGCCACAATATTGCTACATCAGGAATTACTCGTGCCATCTCCCCTGGAATGAAGTAGCTTTCTCTGAGTCACATAGCCTGCATGGCAGAGAGGTAGGCACACGAATAAAATTGGTTTCTATTGAAAGGCTAGCTAGAAGAATTGTAAGGTATCCAAGGGTGTCACATGCAACTTACATGTAATAAACTCACACACTATATCACTACATACCCCTTCCACATGACAAAGGCCTCAGAAATCATGACGGGAAAAATTGATCTCCATGTTTCAGCATACTGACCTAAGTGTTATCAGATCTGTCTAGCTAGCACAAGCCTCTTATTCTCATTAATAAGATGGAATAAAACCTATTTTTTTCCTTCTTCAAAGTAATAATGGTGTGTGTCTGGAAGGCTCTAGAAATGTTCTTACCATCTTTTCCTATTGCAAAGCTAAGCAGCCCAGGGAGAATGTTGACAGAGCCTGTGTGTCTACCATAAAGACTTGCTGAGCAAGGTCAGAGCCCTGTGTGTACTATGAACTCCTGTCTCACATCGTACCTGAGTCACCCCCAACATCGAACCTTTCTCCAGCTATGCTTTCTGTTTCTGGCAACATGAAAAATCTTTACTGAAACAGCAGAAAACAGCTCAATCAGATGGAAATGTTTCTAACCATCAGAACTGCTGTGTTCTTTATTTTCTGTGACTGGAGGTGTTTAGCTGGAAGTTGGCTGACCATCTGTCCAGGAGGCTATAAAAAGGAATTTTGCCTCAGCGGGAAGTGAAGCAACTACCTTCTAAGAATTCTTCCCATTCTAATAAGCCAATAACTATATAATCCAAGAAGAAAGTGAAGGCAAAACATGTATTTGTTCTTCACTAGCCCAACAGATATGCACTGAACTAGATAGATACCAGATACTAGAAACACAAAGGATCAAAGCCAAGAATTTGTTTGCATGGAACTGAATTCCTAGTGGCTGTGCTATGGTAGAAAGACATGGGCTTGGGATCCGGAAATTTCCGAATGCTAGTCATAACCTCCACTGCATGATCTGCACAAAGATCAGACACAGTAGACACAAGACATTCAAGCAGAATTCTGGTAGGACTTCATTTTAAATAGATTAGGCAAGCATCATTTGAATGAGGCAGTTCAAGAATCTAAGCTTATTCATTCATCGATTCCTCAAAAAAAATCATATTGAGTATCTCCAGTGAATGTGAAGCTAGAGCTGAAAGAAGACATGCCTGAAGCCCTGTGCTCATAGTAAAGGCAGACTTGTGATGGTACATGGGATGTGACATTGGTATTTGAATTTTTTTCAATGAGATTGTGAGCCAGGGAAGCTTGATGAGCCGAAGCATGGAAGTGAAGTATGAGGAGGGAAATTGTTGCAGTTACTTTCTTTTTTTAAACGTTTTTATTGGCTTAAAATTACATATATTAACACAACAATATGTTCCATATTATAGGTTCTTAAATAAAGCCATTGAATCCACGATGATATTTCCCTTTATGCATTAATTATTCTTCCCCCCATGACTCTTACATTCTTTCCGCCCCCACTTCCGCAAATTTCCCTGAGTCATAGTGAGTGTATATTTTGCATAGTTATTAGGTTTTTAAGAGTCTGTAGATTTGTATTTTGGGCACCCTTGGTGCCTCTCTTTCTATTGTCCTTCCCTAGGTTATCTGCCTTGCTGTGGGGATAGCTCTTTTGCTCGCCATCTCACTTCCTTAGAGGTTGTGTTAGGGCTCTAAATGGTGAGTTTGAGGTGAACGGTCTCCTGATTGGATGCCCCCCATCAAGTCATGTCCCTTTGGTGGAGTTCGGTTGTCCCAGTTCACATTGCTTTCTGAAAAATACAAACAGAATCTCCAGTGGAGAGTGAGATTATTATTGGTCAATTGAGACAACTTTTGCTAAGTTGGTGAGCATTTAGAGGGTGTAGCCTTTCTGAGGACCTATGGTTAGTGAGGACTTCCCGACAGAGATGGAGTTCTTGGTCCCCATTCAGGGTTGCCTTGGGTCCCCTTACCAGTCAGTGGATCTCATAGCCAATAAGCCAGCTGTTGATTACCCACCTAGGTAATGTGCCACTATTGCACAGATGGGCACTTCTTGACTTGCTTGTCTGTGCCATATAGCAGTGTTTTCTGCACTCTCAGGCCATTGGTCAGTGTAACTTGAAGATGCCTCCTGCTCTCTCAGAATATTGTTGGTCTGGTTCCCCTGGCAGCTTGTGCAACACCTTCCGGCATTACCCAGGCTGCCCATCTGGGAGCTGATTTCGTTTCTGGATTCAGCAGGGTCTCTCAGTGTTGTGTGACATCAGTCTATAGAATCTTCAGCAATAGGGTCTTATCTTTTGCGTAAGGTGGGATTTCAAAGGCTGTGACAAAAGTTTGTCTTTTTTAGGGACCATGTGGGTCACTCTGATCAACAGCTCACTGGACGAGGTGCAGTTACTTTCTTATTGCTGGGACAAAAAAACCTACCAGAAGCTATTTATGGGAGGAAAGGGTTTATTTCAGGCTTACAGAATCCAGGGGAACACCATCAATGGCTCATTTCCACAGATCTAGAGCAGAGAGATACCACCAAACAGCCATCAAACACAAACAGCCTGAGCTCACTCTGAACACAGCATAGGGTTGAACTACAATATCTGCCCCCAGTGACACTTCCTCTAAGGCTGCTGGAGACTTAAGTGGGAGGCTTAACCTTAATTAAAAATCCCCAAGGCTATGGGGGACATAAATTCACATTTAAACCACCACAGAAATCACTGAGAAATTTGGCTTCATTCAAATCCTACCTCCCCTTAGTTAGTAAATTACCTTTGAGGAATTTATAATATAAATCACAAAGTTCAGATGAGGACTCTGATAGAATGCCCATGAGGGAACTGGAACACAGTTAAGCTTTCAATATGTGCTTATTATGACTGTTTTTTCACTAATTCCATGACATCAAGGCACAAAGACCAAGTGTGCTCATTGATTCTATAACACTACAAAAACGTAGCAGCTTAAATGAACATTCACTCATTGACTGACATTTTTCAATTAATATCGTCACAGACTTGATTTCATTTTTCCCTTTTTTTTTTACAAAATATTTATTTATTTGAGAGAGAAAGAAAAAAAGAGGCAGATAGAGAGATAATGGGTGTGGCAGGGCCTCCAGCCACTGCAAACAAACTCCAGACACATGTGTCCCCTTGTGCATCTGATTTTATGTGGTTACTGGGGAATTGAACTCTGGTCTTAACCGCTAAGCTATCTCTCCAGTTCCTTCATTCCCTTCTTTGTTTGTTTGTTTATCTTTAAAAATTAGATATAAAATTTATACAAAAATTTTTATTAGAAAATTAGATACATTGATTGAGTAAATTTTGTGCTTATATATCCATTTCCCTCCCCCCAATCCCCAATTCCCTGGGTATCCTCCTCAGTGGGCATACTGGAACAATCCATGTGGCAATGGGTTATGGATAAGAGGAGGCAACAAGGTTGCCCCCTCTTTATGAATTGTAGCTGAGGGGGGTAATGTCTCTGGGTAATCTCTCCCACCATGACTCTTACAATCTTTCTGTCCCCTCTTGATTTCATTTTTGACAATTTTGTACATAGATACAATATTCGATCACACTCATCCCCCATGAGCCTTGTTCCCCCCTCGTTCTTCTTAAACCCCCTCTGCCCAGCTAGTTCCCTCATACTTTGATTTCTTTTAGTGTGTGTATGACTCACAGAAGTTAATTAGGATTGCTTGCAAGAGCATGGATGGGAAGTTATTTACAAGAAGTAAGGGCAACTTACCAGTATCTATGCTGCTGAGGAAAGTGGTTTCCCTAGCCATGCCTTAACTGTCCATAGCTCTCGGGGAGTTGTGGGGCTTCTTGAGTTTCTCTAATATTGTGTTTTGTGCAGCTAAACAGAGCTGCTGTGTGTTCATAATTGAAACAACTATGTCATATCTAGAAGACATTTCACAGAATTCATCCCCTTCCTCTGGCTCTTATAGTCTTTCTGCCCTTCTTCTTCTGTGCTCCCTGGGCCTTGGAATAGGTGATATAGGTGTTTCATTTCAGGCTGAGCTCTCAATATTTACTTATTCTTAGCACTTTGACCAGTCATGAATCTCTGCATTAACTGTTGCTCACAGCAAAAGAAGCCTCTCTGACCAAAGCTAAAAGCAGCGCTAGTTTATGAGTATAGACATAAATATTTAGAAAGCATTTTGACAGCATATGCATTTAACAAAAGAACAGCAGAAAATTCCTCCCAAAGGCTTGTGACCTCTCAGTCATGGGCTTTTAATCAAGTTTAAAGTAGCAGGCATAATCCCTCCTGTGAAATGGGCCTCAACTCCAATCAGTAAGTAGTTTGTTACCCCTATGACAACCATAGTATTGCACCTATGGGCACACATTTCTTGGCAGGCTAAGTCCCCAACTCAGTAAGCCCTGGGATGCCTTGCCCCACTCCCACCTGCACCCCACCCGTGCCCTGTAGCATGCATAGTGCCTTCTGGCATTAGGAAAGCTATCCAGAAAGAGGAAGCCTCCAGTTCAGTTCTAGCTTGATTTGTTTGTGGGCCACAAACCCCAGTGCAATGTGGACTACAGACATCAAAACTCGAGGTGCAGCATTCTCTGGAGCCCCACCCAAGGGAGTCAAATAAGATTATTCTAAAGCCCCAAAATTTGACATTGTTTGACATGAGGGATTTTGATCTTACATGGAACCCTTAATTCCTTTCTTCCCCCCTATTTCTCTTTTTGGAATGGGTATGTCTTATCTTTTAATTGCCCTGCTGTCATGAGAGAGCTGTGCCATTACATAAATGGAGCACATTTATCTCTAGTGTCAGAATTTGTTGAAAAATAATAAATCTACAAGCAATACCAGCTTCGTCAGCTTTACCAAGTACGCTTGATTTCACTTGGAAATCTGTGATCAGGCAATCACAGGTTCTTTATTCTATTAGAGTTTTTAAAATTATGAATATCTAGAGCACTCAAGTCATATGTCATACTTCACACACACACACACACACACACATTTTACAGAAAAGCTGGAAAAGAGGTTAAGAAGCTACTGGACTAAAAGAAACAGTACGGTGTGGGAGGGGGAAGAGAGTCAACACAAAGAATTACCACTGGGGGTCAGGCAGGTGTCACCTAAGTGCAGAGCTACCAAGGTGAGGATCCAGATATCAACAGTTCCACACTGGAAGCATCAAGTTAGCAGTGAGCTCATCACCAGGCAAGTAGACTAGGTAAATGCTGTGATGTGTGTTTGTGACAAGGTGAATCTGGAGGTGGTGAATTCAGCCCTTCCATCTTTTCCATCGTATGAGGCTGATGGGTTGGGTGCTTCTTCTAGCACATGCTTCAAGTCAGTAGGTGATGGTAAGTATTCATTAGTCCAGTAGGTTTGATAAATTCATACTCCTAAGTTCTCTGATGTGGCTTTGACAAGTATGTATCTATCCATTTAACCCCAAGTTAAGTTGAGAAGTTCACAGGTGGTTAATTTTTTTATTAGCATAAATAAATTACTTACCAATTTGGGCCTCAGAGTTATTCTGAACAATAGTGCTTTTCTGTTTACACGCACATAAGATACAAGATATTCTTCCATGCTGCAGGATGAACCACTGCTTTGTAAGATGGAGTAACTCAGGGCAAGGCATAGCACAACTGCTGTCCTCTACCAACACGGGGTATCTCAACTCGGGGTGTGGCCTGCTCTCCTCGTGCACGGTGTTGCTTTGGAACCATGTCACTTATCTGACTGCACAAGGTCACAGCTGGAGAAGGAATTTCCTAAGGATAAGTGGTACTTAACTCTTACTCCTATCCATTATGCAGATGAGACAGTGTGCTTAGATTTTTAACGTCGATACACAAAAGTCTGGGGATTATCGGGGTGGAATGAACATATTTCATTAGGAAGACTTTATTTTGGGGGTCCCAACAGGAGTCAGCTATGATAGTTTGAATGAGGTGTCTTCCATGGCTATGATTAAGCCTTGTACTCAGTCCCCAGCTGGTGGCAATGGAGGAGGAGGTACGTGGCTTGGGGGCAAGCGTTGGGGTGTCATACCCTCCTTGCCAATGCTACCTTCCACTTGATGGGCAAGGTGTGATGCATATCCTCTGCTCTGCCATATATTTCCAGCCATGATGAAACTTCCCCTTGAAAATGCAAACCTGAAATGAACCCTTTCCTTCCACCAGCTTTTCCTGATCAAGTGTTTTGTCTCAGCAATGAGACAGTGACTGTATCAAGTGCCACTGTTTGAATGTTTGCAGAACATCCAAAATTCATGTTGCAACTCGATTCCAAATGTGACAGTATTGTGAGACTGGACCTCTAAGAGTTGAACAGACCGTGATGATCATGCCCTCAAGGATGAGATTTGTCATGTATCAAGAATCTGGAGGAGGTGAATTCAGCCCCTCCATCTATTCCATTGGATGAAATCACAGCATTTCCCCTTTTGACTTTTGCCTTTCTTCATGTGAAGGTACAGCCACAGAGTGCTGTCCCAGAAGGAGAGATTAGTTCTCACAAGGCAAACCTGCTGGCATGTTGATCAAGGATTTCTAGCTTCCAGAATGGTAGGAAATAATTTTCTATTTTTAATAAATTTCCTGGCACTGACCCTCTTCCCTTCTACGTTGGAGTCTAAGCAGCCTTATGTGTACAGAATCCAGAGTGCCGTAATGGCTCTTTATTATAAAAGGGTCAATGAGACGAATATTGTGTTCTAGTTTCACTATTGGAGTTCTAGTGAATCCTGGTTGGGCCGCAGAGCTCTGAGAGATTCTAAGAACATGATAGATCCAATAATAAGTTATCCCACAAAGGAATGATCTAAGGGTTAAATAAGATCATTTTATTATGGGCTCAGGCACAATTCCTGAACCACAGAAGACACTTATTCAGGCCAGGAGACTTATGCTTATCTCTTTCAAAAGGCAAATAAAATCTTTTCTCCTTCTCTTGTAGGCACGTTTGGACCCATTGTTAATTCCTACCACCCTGTCTTCTTTCCTTTTTTAAATAAGATACCACCTTGGAAGAAAGGGGGGAAAGTGAAAAAAAAAATAAAGGCCGCATTTTTTTCTTAGTCATGATTTTGAAATCGTCCTCAAATGGTCTTGTCGCCTCTTCCTTGTATGTCTTGTTTTTATAACCACACCTAAAAACATGTCTTTTGGCATAGAAACAGACAAACCAATGGGACAAAACAGATGGCCCGGAAATGGATCCCCATCCATATGGGTATTTAATGTGTGATAAAGGAGACATCACCCATCACTGAGAGAAAGAAAGATGATTTCACAAATGGTGCTGAGAACTGTGAATAGCGGTGTTGGGGAGGATCAATTTCAGGCCCGTATTTCACATGATTCAGAAAAATCAATTCCAGATAGGTTAATGAATTAACTGTAAAAGTACCAAATCTTAGAAAACTTGAGAAAAAAAGAGAAGTAAATAAGATTTCAATCTCAGAGGAGTAAGAACTTTCCAGACTGAGTTAAGGCAGGAAATAAAACAGAGATCAACAGTTTCAATGACACAATTTCATTAAAAAAAACCCAACTATTAAGGCATGTAAATACCTAAAAACCAGACTTCACATAATAGCTGCAGCAAGCATTATCAAAGTATGAACTCTGTCTATAAATGGCTTCAACATTGTCAGCGTCAAAGCACAGTGAGATCTTGATCAATAAGCGGACAAAGGTAAAGAAATTTCACATGAGGAAACACCCTCTGATAAACAAAACCCGGGGAAAGATCTAATATACCAGGAATAAGTGAATGAGGAAATCTGAAAGTAATGATTTTAAGACAATGAAATAGGAAAATTGAAAATAGCCATACCCAATGCTGGCAAAAATGGAAACATCACATATATCTCTTACACAGAGTAGCATGTATTGATTTGCATTTCCAATCCATTTTAATAATTTATTAAGACACTTCAGAGCATTTCATATAATTTTGGGCTACATTTACAATCTTCTGAATCTTAGCTAAAGTATTTTTAAATGGAATAATGACTCAGAGGATAAAGCACTTGCCACACAAGCATGGGGAGTTTGGATCCAAAGCACCCATGAAAATGCCTGATGGGCATGGCAGCCTACTGGTAAACCCAGCACTGAAGAGTCAGAGACAGCGGGTCATCAGGGAGAGCTGGTGGCTAGACTAGCCCACTCAGTGAGCTCAGGTTCAAATGGGAAACTCTGACTCAGTAAATAAAGTGGAGAGTAACATCTATCTCTGGGCTCCATAGACACACATGTGTGCACTTGTACACATATGCATCCATACACATGTACACATGCAGAAAAGAGAGAAAAAATTGGAAGAGCCAACAGACGATGAAGGACTCATTTTAGTATTTAAAGTATTGAATAAATGTAAATAACACTTGTGATAATAAAGATATTGAGAAGAAAAATTTTAAAAATAATCAATTATGATAGATCAACCCAGGCTTTATGTCATGATAGTAAGCACATTGTTTTTGGTGTGTGCATGAAATATGTATGGTGTGGTATGGATGTGTGAGTGCAGGTGTGTGCTGGGACCCTGGATACACAGGTGTAGAAGCCAAAGAAGAACAACTGTTCCCCACCGTCACTCATACACATTGTTTCCTTGAGACAGAATCTTTCACTAGATGCCAATTTTGGTCACACAGGATGACCAGCAGGCCCCAAGGATTCTCCTGTACACACACACACACACACACACACACACACACACACACACACACACACACAACTGGGATTACAGATGTGTGGCCATATATATATATATATCATTAGCTGTCATTAGCTAGTCTGGGTAGGATCTCTTGTATCTTTCTTCCATCAGTGGTGAAGGATTGACAAGAATGGTCTCCTGCAGGAAGGATATACATACTGGGGGTCTCGTGGTCATGCATGTGTAGTAAGCACTTTTACCTGCTGAGTTCTCTCCCCAGCCCCAGAGGTATATTTTTAAGGGATGCAGAAGGAAATGAATGACAAACTCAAGTTAGAATAATCTGATAAAGTTTAGGCAAAGAAAAACTGTTATGATTTGGATGTGAAGCGTCCCCCAGAGGGTTCAGATGTTGAAGCCTAATGCTGCCAGCTGGTGGATCTAGTCATCAGGAGATGTGTGTGTGTCATGAGGGATGAGGGCTCCATTAAATTAATAAATGTCTCATTGATGGACTTTTGATTTGGGGGCAAGGAGGTAAGACAGATTTGAAGGCATTGTTCACTAGGGGCCATGTCTTTAAAAGCCATATCTTGTTCCTGGTCTCTTCCTGTCTTATTCTCTCTGCTCTTTTTACCAACAGAAGGGGAGAAATCCTCTCTGTCACATGTTTCCACCCTGTGATGTCCCACCTCACCTTGGGCCCTTAACAGCAGAGGTAGCTGACCATACACTGGGACCTCTTCACCTGTGAGCCAAAATCACTTTTTCCTCTTTTAAGTTGTTTTCTCAGATCTTTTATGACAGTCATGGCAAACTAACATAGAAACTCTTTATGAAATGTTCAGAATACAGGAAAACCTCTAAGATAGTGCTGAACCCTGAAGCTAGTGACAGAATGGTTGTCACTATCTCTGAGCCTGACACAGGGGAGGAACAAGGCAACCACTGAGGTTTTTTTTTATTAATAATCACAGTATTATTAGTAAGGTTTTCTTTTCGTTTAACAAATTCTGGAGTTGTTGAAAAGGATGAAAGAATTTTCATTAATCTTTCATCTCCAGAACAGAGTATGGTGTTTGGCACTGTGCAGGCATTTAATAAAAGTTAAAGTATCACCTTGAAAGAGCTGTACAGGAGATCCACCCTGGGCTAAGTTGTGGCTTCTTTGGGGACACAGTTACTACAATGCTGGGAGCCTTTTGTTTGTTCTTATTTAAGAAAAGTATTTTTTCCATTTTCATATATACATATATGTATATATATATATATAATATTATATATACATTCTCATATATATGTATATGATTTTATATATAATGTATTTTATCTTACTCTTCCCTATGACCCTCTTGTACTCCTCTCCCATTCACATCCCATTAAACCCCATCTTACCTTCATGCCTTTTTTAATCCATTGCACTAAATTAGGGTTGCTTGCATGGCCAGGGGTGAAAGGTTATTTCCTGTGGAATAGGCAATTTACCAGGGCTACACCACTGATGAACTTGACCCCTGTCTCCCAGAAACCATTCACTGTCATTAGCCAGTCTAGGTAGGGTCTCTTTTATCCTTCCTACATCAATGGAGAAGGATCGACAATCATGGTCTTGTGCAGGAAACCATCACTCTTGTGAATTCATGACAGCATTTCCCAGCCTTCCTCCCCGTCTTCCTGATCTTACACTCTTTTCACTCACTCTTCTGGGAGCTTCTCTGTGCATTAGAGAGGGTGGTATAGATGTCCTATTTGAAACTGAACCCATAATAGTAACTTATTCTTTGTAATTTTTCCATCTATGTATTTCTACATTAACCACTGCTAATCACAGTAAGAAACTTCTGGATTGAGGCTGTCAGAGTCAGCCACATGCAGCTGGGATGAACCTCCAAACCAGGCACAGGTATGGGAGGAAATGATTTATTGAAGTTACAGGTCCAGGGGAAGTTCCATAAAGCAAAGGAGACTGGCCTCATTTCACAGGTCTAGGCAGAGAAAGAAACCCATCACCAACACCACACACACACACACACACACACACACACACACCAACAAAACAGGCAGGACCAAGAGAGAGATTTTTCTCCTGCTTTATATAGCCTTCTTGTTGACTCCCTAAGTCTCTGGAATTTCCCCTCTTCACTGCCCTCCCTGGAAAGGATGTCTGTTACCAGCTCCCCTGAGCCTCCTTATATCCTGTCCCCTCCTAAAAGGGCTGTCTTCCTGTGAAAACCATCAGAGACCCACCCAAGATTACTAAAAAGGTTAAGTTGATGACAAAACCTAACCACCACAGAGGCTTTGAGCAGTACTAACCTATAAGAGCAAATGTAGTTATTTGGAAGGCAGTTTGGCATGCTGTCCATTGAGAGTAATCACAGTAGTAGGTTCCTCTCTAGGGTATCTCTCCCTAGCCATAACTCAGTCTCAACATACAAAGTAAAGAGCAGATAGAAATGGCATACATAGACTAGCAGTGAGAGAATGCAGATACCCTTTAAAATGGGGCAAATTAGAAGTAAGCTTACCCTTTATGGAAAGGCCTAAATTATTAAACTTTTGGGGAGGAAGATGAAATCGAAATATGCTAAAGTGATGAAGTTTTTTAAATTAGTAATCATAGTATTTATTAGTAAGATTTTCTTTTCTTCTAATTTAACAAATTCTAGAGTTGTTGAAAAGGAGGGAACTACCTTCATTAATCTTTCATCTCCGGCAAAGTATGGTGTTTGGCACAGAGCAGACATTTAATAAAAGTTAAAATATCATTCTTCTCTCTTTGAATAAGCTACATTTTTCTGTCATATTGTTGGAAAGTAATTTTTTTAACCTCAATCCATGTGATGCACAAACCTCATCTGTTATCACATCATCCCATGGAGAGGTTAACTCACTTAACATTTAATTCACTTAATATTTAAATGTTAGCCATAATCTGCCTCCCACACATTGAGGTATCTAGGGTTTGGGACAAGAAAAATAATTTATTGATTTAGAACAGACCTCTGTCCTCATCTCTGTCTTGGCCACAGGACTGTAATGGTGATCACAGCTACCTTCTTCAACATTTTTCCCTGTTTCAATCACATTCTGCCAGAATCTCAAGAATATAGGAATTCTGACTGTCGTAGTCAGCACACGTTGCTGGGATGAATCTTCAAACCAGGCACAATTTGGTGGAGGAAAGTTTTATTGAAACTACAGATTGAGGGGAAGTTCTGTAACAGCGAAAGAGGCTGGCCCTCTTTCACAAGTCCGAGCAGAGAGAGAAACCCATCACCTATACCACACACACACAGAACAGAAAAACAGGCAGGAGGGCCAAGGAGAGAATTTCTTCCCCTTTATATAGCTTAGGGTGGGTTCTTACAACCCTTCCCCAGACTTAATGGCTTCCTGAGTCTCTGGAATTTCTTCCTGCATGGCCCACACAGGAAAGGATGTTTAGTTCCAGCTTCTTTGAGCTTCTTTACATCCTGCCTCTTGCTGAGAGGCTGCCTTCCTGTGAACATCCTTAGAGACCCACCCAAGATAATTAAAAAGATCAAGTTGACAACAAAACCTAACCATCACACTGACCAAGCTTTTAAGTCGCCAGGAATCTCAAGAGGTCTTGCTTTTTGAAAAGGCTATAGCTTCCACTGACCAAGATGACTGTGCCATAGAATAGCATTAATTCTATGTGTTCTAAACATGATTCAGTGTGTCAGTAATCCATAGTAACTGAGATCATTCTTCCTGGTCACTAGAGGAATCCATCCCTGGTTTTCAACACGTATTCAAACTAGTGAGAGGGATATCTGACTTGAAATCCCTAAGAACCATAACCTTACCTATTGGAAACACTACTCCTGGTATACTAGGACATCCAGACACACCAAACCTAAGGTTACCAGCACAAGAAGCAAACATCATTCAAATGGATGATTAGGTGCCTTATTGCATGGGTCCTCTCTCCTTCCTACATATATGGATGTATTCTGGCCATGTGGCTTAGCTACCTGCTCAAGGCTTTTTATTTTTCACACCCAGGGAACTTCTCCTAGATGGTGCATAAAGGAGCCTTTAATAATCACCCTGAAATTCCATCAAGCCAGAAGCTTCTTAGTAGTAAAGAAGTAGACAAGAACAGTAAAGATCTGAGCTTTGTGCCAAAGATTATACTTTCTTTGTTATAGAATGGGTTTTCAGACGAGATGGGCGAGATGTGTGTTCAGTGTTGTGGTAAGAACAAAGCATTCCTTACTTTTGTACCAAGAATGAGTAGAACTAGCAGAGAAGTTTGAACAGGGATGATAAATCCATACTTGTAATGTGTGTCTATCACCCTTAGAACAAAGAGTTGCTCTATCCAGGAAGAGAGGAACACAGAGATGTCAACATCTTAACTGGATCCCCCCGTAGTGATGCCATTTACAAAGCTTAGATCCAGCCTTTGATCTTAGTAAGTTATGTACACAGCACTGACTCAGCCAGGCCACTGTGAATGAAGGAAAACCCAAGGTGCCCACCAAGCAAGCCACAAAGCATTAAAAGAAGAGGCTGACAGGCATCCATAAGTTACTTTGATCCACCAGCTTAAGAGAAGTTTTCTCTTCAAGGGATGTCCTCCCTCCAGTTGAGTGATTTATAAGAACATACATGACTTCACTTTCTTTACCTGTCCTAGCAGATCTAAATCCACACCTCCCTTACATATCTCTCTATCCCTAGTCTTCAGGTCTTTTTCTTCTTTCCCACAGAAAGTTTGTCTAGCCATTAGCCCAGTATAGATCTATGGCTCAGCCATTCCTTCCATGGGTTGGACAGCCAGAGGCTCTGCCTATTAAAATCTTTTCCTTCACTGATCTCTTTCCTAGAGATGCCAGAGCAGTGCTGAGAAGCAGCATCAACTTCCACTTCATGGGCTCGTACTCTGCAGACCATCCTTTTCTTCTGCCACTAGTTGGTTATAGGCAAGTCCCTGTGAAGCCAAAGGTGTGAGCTGAGGAATGGAAACAAAGGAAAGGGAACTCTGGAGTCGCCTGTGTTAACTAAGGTGCAGTCTTCTTGTCTTTCCTTGAGCAAATCGGACCCAGTCCAATACCTCCCATGTACATCTGTAACGAGGTGCTGCTCCATGGACCAGTTTTATGCATCATTGTGCAAAGTGACAGCAGTCATGATGGACAGAGTAGGTCTTGTAGTCACTCAATGTCACAAGGCTAGTTGTGACACTATTCAGTCCTGACCAGGGTCTAGTGGTGCTTTTCAGAGAGAGGATAATTGTCACAGAAGGCCTCATTACAAAGCTCGGGTGTAAGCCTCCTTTTGTACCTGACCAGAGGCTCTGGCGTTTGCTGCAGATGTTTCCAATAGCAATGGGGCTGTAGCCTCTGAAAGCTCTATTACACTGCTTCACAGACCTGGCTTGTCACAGAGCCTGATTTTGCTCTGAGACCCATTCAAAGCTGTCATCATTATAAGTTACTCAATACATGGGTCAGAAGAGCATGCCCAAGTCTGATGTATGATATCTGAAAAATACAAAAAGGCCCATGAAATGCTGTGCATCTTTCTTTGTGGTGAATGATGGGATTTCAATGGTACAATGCTTTAAGCACAGGGCCATTTGACCTTGGAAGCTTCATCAGTACAATAGGCATATGGAATCTAACAGAGTTTATCTTCCACCTTCTGACATAGATCTGTCTATTAAGGGATGTGGAGTTTTTGCTATTTCCTGTCAACCAGAACAGCATACTGTCACCCATGAAACAGACTGAAATGACATTTGACAATTTGACATACTATGAGAGTGATTGTGGCCCCTCCAGACAACCATGACAAGTCTAGACAGTGTGCTCCTGAAGGGGATAAGGAAAGAAAGAGCTACTGGACCATGAAAAGGCAAAGTCTTGGAGAAGCTTTCCTTGAAGGAGCCTTGATCTTCAGATGGAGGAATGCAGCCTGCATGGAGCGACACAGGAAGAGAAAATGACCTATCAGTCTGTTTCCTTTTCCTGATCTGCAGCTGGGACTCTCCATCAGCCACACACCATCTGGAAACTAAAGGGAAGAGGAAGTACCAGTGAGTTCACACTGCCAGAGCAGAGATAAGGGAGCTAGAAAGACAAAGGAAGATGTCCAATGGTGTGCAGAGAAGTAAAGCTAGGCTTAACTGAATGAAATGGTTAAGACTGGTTATAGATAATTAACTGGATTAAATAAAATAGATCATTAAGGTGATATTACAAGTGATTTTAATACTTTCATAAACCATAAGTTTTCCAAGTTATACTATGAATTTGATGGTAGGCTCATTCAGGTTGCCAGTTTGACTTATTTTTAATATTTAAAATATTTGTAGGGCTGGAGAGATGGCTCAGCGGTTAAGGCACTTGCCTTCAGTGCCTAAGGCCCCGGGTTCAATTCCCCAGTACCCACATAAGCCAGACCCACAAGGTGGTAGCCCTGGTGTTTTCTCTCTCTCTCTCTCTCTCTCTCTCTCTCTCTCTCTCTCTCTCTCTCTCTCTCCCTCTCTCTCTCTCTCTGCTTGAAAATGAATAAATAAAATTAAAAAATAACAATAAAAATATTTGTAGTTCCAAGCAGAGAGAAAGAAGGAGGGAGACAGAGAAAGAGAATGGGCATGTCAAAGCCTCTTGCCATTGCAAACAAACTCTAGATGCATGCACCTCTTTGTGTATTTAGGTTTACATGGTACTAGGAAATTAAATCCTGATAGGCAGGCTTTACAAGCAAGCTTCTTTTAACCACTGACCATCTCTCCAGCCCTGTCAGTATGGTTTTTAAATAAAACTCTTTCTCCCACTCAAACAGTATTGGAGTTTGGAAATGACAAGTATCTGATTTTTTTGTAAGTCACAAAATATGTTTTCATAATATCAAATCATACACTTTCAAGAGCATAAAGAAAAGAATTACAGGATGGGGAGATGGCTCAGGGGTTAACAGAGCTTGCTATTTAAGCATAAAGGCCTCTAGGCTGGAGACCACTAAGTCTGATTCCCCAGAACCCACATAAACATCTGGGAGTGGACACACCCATCTGCAATCCCAGTCTGTGGGGATAATGGTGGGGGATAGCATAGACCAGAGAGTCACTGGGATTCAGTGATGGAAAGCATCTCCAGGATGAGGCCAAGATGCCATCTCAAGAAAAGAAATATGCAGATGAGCATTAAGAAATGAATGCCCAACCTTCTTGTCTGGCCTCTGCATACATGTGCATGAGGCCTGTACATCTATATGCACTCACCTTAAATCACACCATACGCACACATACATGCCATACATCATACACAACATGCGCACACACACACACACACACACACACACACACACACACACACACACACACACACACACA
>PVHP010016413.1:0-35976 GCA_004024765.1 Zapus hudsonius | reverse complement strand
TACCAAAACTGTTGGGGTCAGGTTTCTAGTTGCTGCGCAGAAAGAACCCAAGCAAAAGCGGCTTGTAGAGGAATGGGTTTATTTGGCTTACGGACTCGAGGGGAGACTCCATTCTGGCAGGGAAAACGATGGCATGAGCAGAGGGCTGGACATCACCTCTGCCACAGCACTGCAAACAGCGGCAGGAAGGTGTGCCAAATACTAGCAAGGGGAAACTGGCTTATAACCCCCATAAGCCCACCCCCAACAACACAGCTTCATCGAGGTTGTAAAACCCAAACTGCCATCAGCTGAGGATCGATCTATCAGAACACATTCAATTGTTTGTGGGGGACACCTGTATCAAACCATGACACATGGGTACTGAGAAATCAAACTCTGACCATCAGGTTTTGCAAGTAAATGCATGTGTCTGTTGAGCTATCTCTTCAGTCCCATGAAGTACTTTGTTCACTATGAGTAACACAAAAATTAAAAACACTAGCTAAGAAAAGAAACAGCCAGGGAAATGCTTCTCAAACTTACTGTGCATAGACGTTGGTGAAGACACTGACTCCATTGGTATGTGGTGGGGCTTGCTAGTCTGTTTCTGATAGATTCCCAGATGATACTGTTGCAGTTGGCCCACACAAAGGGACCCTATCTCCATGGAATTTTTGTAAATTCACATTCATGTCACGCCAAGGAATCACATGCAAACAAGATTTCTCCTTCCTTTAATGGTTTTCGTTTTCAGTTGCTGGGGTTCCTGAGCTAGCTACTCAGTGCAACACAAAGGGCAGTTGCTGTCCATACCCCAGGTGCTGAATGTGGACGCTGGGGCAGGTTTACTTTAGATTAGAGATCCTGGAGAGTCGCACAGCTCTTTCTGAGGGCTGGCATCCTTTTCCCCATTGTGTCTTGAACATGTATACCTTTCCATCCAGTGTCCCTGCCATGATCAGCAAAGTACTTCCCGTAAGAAGGCTTTTAAGCAGGAGTGAGAAGAATTTCATTTGTTTCACACGTTTCAACAGGAGTCCATCACCTGCTTCCAGGCAGCAGCCTCAACCTCCAAAGGGTTCGTTCCTCTCACCCTCTCCCTCGCTGTTTTTGGGTCACCCTGATATGAAGGTCTCATTATTTTCTTTCTCTGCTTAAAACCCTTCCCGTTCGACCATTGCCAGGACAAGTTCTAGGCTCTCACCAAATTCGGTTGCTGTTGCTCCAGGGCATCCTCCTGCATTCTTCATTTGGACCTCTCACTTCTTCCAGAGTGACCTCACTTCTCTGATTTTACAACAATCCAACTTTTTACACGAAGCCTCTGGGGAAATCTTAGAGGGAATGACTCTCTTTCAACTATGTAGCAGAAAAAAAGAGGGGGGGTGCTTACAGTAGACCAGACAGGGGGATGGCCAAACTGTATGTGGGAACAGGGTCAAGCCATTTGTCTTCTCTGCACCTTAATTTGTTTATTAAGGCGATGGAAGACTGGAGATGATGGTCTCTAAGTGACAGCACATGGTGTTCAGTGAATGTGTTTCACCAATTTTATGTTTTCTTACAGATCTCACCGAACTATTACCTATCATCTGAATTACCTTCTAATTTTTAAATCCTCTCATGAGCGTGTGTGTGTGTGTGTGTGTGTGTGTGTGTGTGTGTGTGTGTTGCTTATATCAGAAAGTACTTTATTGCAGAGGCAGGGAGGCCCAGAGAGGCCTGCTGAAAGGGCTTCAAAACCAAGAAGACACCCTACTCCCAAATACTGAGGAGGTCTGTAAGCTCCAGGACACCACCAGGGTCCCCTCAAAGTGGATGCTCACTAATTCGATGGCTGGTGATTGGCGGGTGTCAGGCCCATCTTGGGAAGGAGGGGACCCTTGGTGTCTGTTGGCTAAAGGGAAAAGTACTTACTAAGGGAGGAAGGCGGGGCGAGCAGGACAAGCCCTCGCTGGGAACCCTCGCCTCCCTGGAGCCAGGAGGGGGTACCAGGGACCGCGGATCTCGCCGCTTTCGCGGAGACACGTAGTTGCCACTCCTGGCTGATCCTGCGGAGTGGGGCGCCCCTCCCCGCCCCGCATTTCTCTCGGGATCGCTTGGCTCTCTGCAAAGGGAGGGGACAGCTGGGGTGCCAGGCACACGGCCTTCCTTCCCGGAGCTGCGGGCGAGGAGCCCTCGGGAAGCCTCCTGGCCGCTTCCCCGGCGGGGTGGGCCCGGCGCGCGGCCGTGCGGCTCTCCCCGCCGCCCCCACGCGGCTCGCCCGCGCTCCCCCGCCCAGCCCCGCCAGCCGGAGCGCGCACTCCGGGGCTCCGGCACGTGGGCGCGCGGGAGGCGGCGGCGCTGCTGCCGCTGCCGGAGCCCGAGCCGAGCGGAGCCGGGAGGGAGGGAGGGAGGGAGGGAGGGAGGGAGACCGCCCTCCTCCATGCTGCGCGAGCTGAGGCCGCCCTGTACTCCGCGTCCGGCCGCAGCCGAGCCCCGCAATCCGCGCAGGGGACGGGAACCAGGACCGGAGGGTCGCAGTGAGCTCCGGTGAGCCAGGCTCTGAGACCCGGGCTCCCGCAGCCGGAGGACGCGGCCGGGCTCCGCCGCTCAGCTCTCTGCTCCGCCGCCGCTCGGGGCTCCGGGCAGCGCGATGCCGCCGCGCTCCTGCTAGGCGGTGGCCCCGAAGGCTTCCCGCAGCCGTGCGGGCCGGCGTTCCACCCGCAAGTACCCGGTCTGTCCCCGAGGACGCGCCGGGCCGCTCCAGGGCGCAGCGGGCGCCAAGTCCGAAGTCTGTCCTCGGCGCCACCAACTTCCCCGGGAGCTCCTGTCCCCCGCCGCAGCCCGCGCCAGCCCTGGGAGCAATGCGCCCCCAGCCGGGTGGCGTGCCCTTTGCCAACTCGCCACCCAAGGGATCCACCGCCCTCGGTGGCCCCGCTTGGAGCGCATAGCTTTCGCCGTGGCCCAGGAGTGGAGTGAGACACCCGGGCGTTTTGCCGACTCTGTGCACACCAGTCAGCTTGAGTAACCTGCGGGGACAGCGTCTATATCCGGGGGTGAGTAGCCCGTGCGTCGCCGCGTCCTTTACCTCCAGCTTTGCGAGGATGACAGAAAGTTGGTTCTCCCCTACCTATCCTGGACCTATCCTGGGATTTAGCTGCGGAACGCTACGTTAGTGGTTTAACCCCATAGCATTTATTTCTAACATCAAAGCGGTGGAGCAACCTTCATCTTCCCAAGGATAAAGGGGACTTTTTGAGAAGCGGTCACTAACTGCTCCTCGTCAAAGTGCCATTAGGGGCTTTTCAGCCACCCGCGCGTTAAACTAAGCACTCTGCACAAGCGCTTAGAGATCTGCAGCCGCCTGGGCGCGCTAGGAGATCGTGAGCCCCTGGAGCCCCTAGGAGAGGCCAAGTGCGCTTCCTTAAAGAGAAAAGACTGCTGGAATATTAAGTGTGTATGTGTGAGAGAGAGAAGAAAACAGGAGAAAGTGAAGAGAGAACCGGGGTGGGAAAATGGGGAAGAAGGAGGAGTCAGGAGAGGTAGCACCAGGAAGGAATGTATCTGTTCTTGATGGGTTAGGCACCAGGGATACTTGTTCCGTCGTGAATGTTTGCAACGGCCCAACACAGGGCGGCCTGACCGATTCCAACAGGTGGCTTGAGCAAGCTTCCCGTGGCTGGGCGCGGGGGAGGGGAATCCCTAGGTCTCAGGTGCCCTGGCAGGCGCTACCACTTCTGCCAGCGCATCTGAAAGCGGGTAGGGAAATGGACTCTGCGCTCCAGCTTGATTTGGGGTGTGGGAGGCATCCAAAGGCCTCCTGTCAGAAAACAGCAGTCCCTTTGTAAATGCCTGGCTGAGGTTTCAACTTCAGGCAACTGAGGGTTCTTTCAGCTGGGCGACGTGGACTTGGCTGGTGCTTGGGCTTGAGCTGGCCTTCCCCATGGTCCCTGGCTGTGGGCATTCTAGTTCCCTCAGCTGGGAGGCGAGCCAAACCTGAATTTCATTCCTCTATACTCCAGTGGTAGAAGGGGGTGTTTCAAGAGTCCCAGCAGCCTTGCTAGACTTTGTTCTTTTCTTGTTTTCACTGTGAACCTTAGACGCGGACAGATGTGGGTTTACACGTGGTGTGCACTCATGAGTGTGTGTTCAGGTCGAGCTGGAAAGCTATATGGAAGAAAGCAGAGGAAGGCAATTCTGCTGCAGCCTAAGAGGGCTAGACTTTGGAGAGGGCACAGGTATGCTTTCAAAAAGTATCTTCTGAAGCCACCACCCTTCGAAAGAAGGCTGTGTATCAGCTTGCCCATTTGTTGCTTGGGAACAATCACCCCTGACGATGACATAAACTGCAAAGGAGATACTTCAAAGTGAATATGTGAATGGAATGCAGAAGAGCATTGTGTGTGTGTGTGTGTGTGTGTGTGTGTGTGTGTGTGTGTGTAGGGGTGTAGGTCATGTGGAGCCTGCCTGTATTTCAGACACTCAGTTTTTGCCTAGATTTTGGTTGTTTTGAGATTGGCAGAGGTTTGGGAAAGCTAAGGCTTTCCTAGCACACAGTTGATAACACCCTGCCACTGCCTGCCCCACTTAGCTGTTAGATATCTGTTTTGAATGCCAGGCATTCAAAAGTCAAAAGAACCCTCTAACCTTAATACTGGGACCCAGAGACTTGCCTTCTGGAGATGGATGCCTATAATCAGGGACCTTTGCTCTTGATGCCTTTTTTATTCTTTCTGTAACTGTGCTGAGTTTTAAACCATAAGCTCAAATTTAGTTTCCCTCCAGATGAGGGCCCACCTCACTCTGGGTCTGTGACAGCAGATTGTTCATAGCCAATAATGTGTAAGGCTTGCACACACTTGCTGATTTAGCATGTGGCCCATACCTTGCCAGAAATCATGTCTCAGGGGCACTGTGTTGGAAGGAGAGCCAAGAACTGAAGTGCCAAAAAGATGAAAGGGCAGCAAGGTATTATGTATGACAAGGAGAGAGAAAGAGATAGGACAGGACCAGAAAAAGAAGCAAAGATGAGAGAGATAGAGATAGCAACAGCGAGAAAGCTAAGAGAGACTGAGGAGAGCAAAAATGGAAAGAAATGGGAACAGGACATGCAAGGATAGAAATTTCAGGTGGGAGAGCAGAGGAGACAGGAAGTGGGAGGCACATGATTTTTGTGTATAATTTGTATAAACTACACTGCCATTCTAAGGAAGTTGACATAATCTGCATCTTTAAGTAGCCAGCCCTTGGTTAGTGTTTGTTTCTCCAGAGAGGTATGAATAATGCAAAAATTGGACACCTGCTTGGAACCCAGCTGCACTGGGGATGGCTACAGTATAAGGAGTTTAGATTCTTGTTAAATTCACAGATGTACAAGTGCATTTATCTTTACTACCTCCCCCAACACACACACACAGAGAGAGAGAGAGAGAGAGAGAGAGAGAGAGAGAGAGAGAGAGAGAGAGAGAGAGAGAGAGAGAGAGAGAGAACAGGAGAATTGGAGCAGGATACTTCACTAACAATCTTTGCCACTGACTCTGACCTCTGTTCATATCTGGGCAGCATGTGAAGAAGGCAGATTGCTAGACCCACTCTCCTGGAAGTCTGCTCTAATTTGGATAGGAATCACTAGATACACTCCCCTAGGAATCTGATCCAATGGGGACAGGAATCCCAGGCCCCACTCCCCTGGAGCCTGCTCAAATGGAACAGAAATCCCTGGGTCCACTCCCATGGAAGTCTGCTCCAATTTGGATAGGAGTCACTGGATCTACTCCCCTGGGAGTCTGATCCAGTGGGGACAGGGTTGTGCTACTTTAAGGAGTTTAGCAATTGATTCTAAAGCAGATTGTCCCTGAACCACCCTTTGATAAACACAATGGGGACATGCACCATCCCTCTCTAATTTGCTCCTGAATATCCTCCCAAGAGATGGAGTTTAACACATCCCTCTTGTTTCACATTCTCCACAGAAAAGCTTATTTCTTGTGAATTTCTCTTGATAAAAGAACAAGCCCAAGGAAGTACTCAGCTGGGGTTACCTTTCCATGAACCTCATTAATCACAGAAGCTCTGAGGGAAGGCAGATGGGTTTCTCTGGATGACCTTGCCAGGGGGTGTTTGCAACTAAGAGATACTGAGCACTCATCAGGGCATGGAACCAACCATTCTTTATACACTGTCAGCCCATTTGATACCAAGAAAACGGTGCTATGGACATTGTTATTACCATCTTCATTTTATCCTGGAGAAGTCTGAGATGTAGACAATATAACTGTCTCCAGAGAAACAACTTTACCCATTATTCAGCTAGTAAGCAGCAGTGTTAACATTTAAGCCCAAGTTGACGTCCACACCCAAGGTTCCCATCATATCCTGCCCTGGGCATCCCATTCACACTGATGAGCAAAATGTTCTTGGAGAGCTATTCAAAGAACTCTTCTTCCTCAGTTTACCAACTAAGGAAAATGGGAGATAGCTGAAGATACGATTTGTCAGAAATCTCAGGACTCTCAATGCCTGACATCTCCAGACTGGTGCATCTTCCTAATGTACCAGTGGTTACCACACATGGGTGAGCATTAAGATCATGGGACCCCCTTAGTCACCATGTAAGCCCCGCTAGAGGTTTAAAGGATCAAAACCTTAGGGTAGTGGGCTTAGAACTCTATATTTTTAGTCCACACCCCAAGCCTACCATTAATCTTTACCCCAATTATTACATGGTTCTTAGATTATTGCAGAGTAGATCCCTTCAGGAAATGAAATTCAAGTCCCTCCTATTTCCAACAAGTTAAGCACACAAAGGCAGTGGACTCTGAGTATGGGTGAGTTTACTTAGTACTACATAAGCTTGTGTGGACTCTCTCTATGGGTGAGTACACTTACTACTGCATAAGCAAGCAAGCCAGCGAAGCCAGCAGTGAAAGCTCTTTAAGTACATACATTATGACTTTATAGTGGCTGTCACTACTCCGCAAGACCTCTACAAAAATGAGCTCAGCAGTATTTTGACATGGGTGATGGAAGAGGGCAAAAATAAAAGTCATCAAAATAGAGGAGGGTCTTGATGGAATCCAGAAGGAGTTCAGTGAAGGGAGATGGGCTTGGGGGGGGCAAAAGAAGGCAATGGGAGGGGATTATGATCAAATTACATTATCTTCATGTATGAAATTTTTTTAAAAAAGAAGCAAAGTGCACACATGGGTGTTTGTTATGCTTGTGTTTATTTTTTTCCTTCTGTTTTGTCTTGTACCAGGTTGGAAAGAATTTAGGAAACAATTGTCCCTTCAATATGTCAGTGTTGGTATTTGTATGGATACTTGACAAAAGTGACACAAAGAAGTTGGCACATGTGCCACTGCTTCCAAAGCCTCCGATATTCTCTCAGGTTAGAAGGTCTGGTTATGCTGTAAGGAAGACCCCTTCATTAACATGCTTCTGACTCCCTCCCAAGAGATCACTGCCTCACTTTGCAGGTAAAAAGGAGCCCTCACACCTACTCTGTCTCTTTCTGGCCCACTTAAATTGTTTTTCCAGTGACCTCAACATCTTTTCCTTTCTATTTCATTGAAAAATGGCCAAAGGTGCCAGACATCTTGTCTGACAAACTGTTTTGTCATCTTTCCCTTTTCAGTTCTAAATTTATCTTTTGATTCTGTTGCTTTTAACCCTGACCTCTTATTCAAGGTGGCAATTGAGCCTTAGGTAGCTGTAATAAGCGACTCTCTGATAAACGTATTTGAATAACTACATTGACTTGTGAATAGGATGTGAAACAAGGAATAATGTATATTTTCCGTTGTGTACATCGTCAACATGCTGGAAGTGTTTCTTCATTGCTGAAAGTCATTTTATCAGGCGGGTCTTAGCAAGCAGTGGAGAACTGTACAATGCAAAGAAACAGTGGTCAGGACTCAGGCTCTGAGTATGCACAGTGAGGGTAAAATCTGCATGCTGGTACTCACTTCTCATCATTAAACTTGACCAAGTTTTCATTTCATCAGAAAGGTGAGGGAACTGTAAGTTACCCATGTGTGTTGCAATACTTTACCTCCATGAATGACTCAGAATCACTCATGAATTGCCCAGCAAAGGCCTAGTATTCCTCTTGCTATGGCTTTAATGCTTTCTATTAAACACATACCCAAATCAGGCTGCTTAACCGAGAAGAAAAGTGGCACCCAGGAGCTTATAGAGCTTTTCTGGGTTACACAGATCCTGAGCCTACATCTATTCTAAACCTGACCATTCTTCCTGTTGCATTGCTAACTTACTTTTTCAGGCAGTGGATAGTATTGGAAGCATGGTCGTTGGTCTGTCCACTGTTGTGTTTTGGCTAACCTATTGAAGATTTCAGTACAGCTATTGCTTCCTTTGGAAATTCCTCAGTGATTCCTCAGGGGCTAGGATACATGTCTTTATAATATTCTCCCCCGTTAAACAGTCATGTCTTTTACTTCTCTGAACCTGACGCTGAGACTATATTTATTTCATTTACTTGATTGTACAGAAAATTGTATCTTCGCCTTCCATGAGAGCATCTGACATATAGAAACTATGCATAAACATATTTCAGCTATGTGAGCTAATTCTGCATGGATCAGAATAAGTGGACATTGTTCTTTATAAAAAGAGGATCTGTCCAAACACTGGGGGGGGGGAGCATTTAATCTAACCACTTACCAATTATCCCAGAAATCAAAATGTTCCCCATTGTTCTATTGCACTAGACCATCGAGGTGCGATGTGTCTGCAGAGACACTGGTGCTTTGCGTGGGGGAGGAATATCATGGCACTGTAGCTGTGCATTAACTACACAAGTAGCTTTGGGCAAGTTTCGTTTTGATGTTCCTTAGATGTAATTAGAAGGGACACTCTGATTTGGAAGTTAATGTGATTGTATCTGTACATTTAATTAGTTACTCAGACAGATACCTTTGTTTCTTAGCCCCAAAATTTAGAAATTAATAGGTTTCTGGGATGATAACTAAAGTTAGACATGTCTAATCTCATCAGCATGAAGGACAAAGGAGGTAATGGAGGCTCAGAGAAGGAAAGAGACTTGTCTGAGGTCACCAAGCAAGGTAGTGCCAGAGTCAGTATGAGAGCCAGTGGTTTCTGGCTGCTAGCCCAGGACTCTTAATGGACAGCTGAAAGTGATTAACACATCTGTGGTCAGCTGCAAGCTAATGGCATGCTGTGAGCTCTGCATCCTCATAGTCTGCCCCCGGAAAAATCAGACAAAATTCTGCTGAGGGGTTGGAGAGATGGCTCTGTGGAAAAGTATTTGCTAAGCAAGCTTGAAGGCTGGAGTCCAGATCCCTAGCATCCAGGTAAAGTTGTTGGGTGGGCACAATGGCCTGCCTGTATTCTAAGTACATGGGAGGCAGAGATAAGGTCTTCAAAGCTCTCTGGCTTGCTAGTCTAGCTAATTAGGGAGCTCTGGGCTCAAGTGAGATACCTTGCCTCAGGAAATAAAGAGGAGAGCAATCAAGAAAGGCACTCTACATTTACCTCTAGCCTCGACATGAACATGTGTGCATGCTCACACACACACACACACACATGATGCTGAGACTAGATATGTCTATCTTCAGATATAATTCCAGAAGCCTATTGATTTTTACAACTTTTGGGGTGAGAAATCAACAAACAAACAACCCTCTGCCAAAAGGCAGTGAAAACAGGCCTGTAAAGATTGCCCAAGGAGACAGACTCCAAATGTTGAAGAAATTTGTGGGTGACCACGTTGGTAGGTACCTTTGGCAAGGTCTTCCAGACTCCTAGTATCCCTTCTGCACTTTTCCAAGAAGGAACATGGCTTGACAGGGACCTTCGTGTGATGCTCCTGTGCGTCATATTTCAAGAACTGGGGATGTGTGACAGGCACTCACTGTCAAGCTGCTGGCACTGGGTCTTTGGCAAGGTAGTACATCTGGCTGTCCCCTCTTTCTTCTGAACATTTTTCTGGGTGGAAATCAGTCACCTTGTGACTTTCTTCTCTATGTCTGGGATGCAGTGGCGCATGACTAAAATGAATCAGTGTAAACCCATCCTCAAAAAAAAATGTGCGGGGCTGGAGATATGGCTCAGTGGTTAAGGCACTTGTCTCCAGTGCCTGAGGCCCCTGGTTCAATTCCCCAGGACCCACATAGGCCAGATCCACAAGGTGGTGGCCTTGGTGTTCTCTCTCTCTCTCTCTCTCTCTCTCATCATCTATCTCCTGTATCTTTCTGCTTGAAAATGAATAAATAAAATATTTAAAAAAAAATGTGCAATACGCTGGGACGATGTTAACACATAGATCTTTATCCCATGCTGTCAACATTGTGGAGACAATAAGATGAAGATCATTGTTGAGACATAGTGTGGATGATCCTCTGAAAACATTACAATCAGTGCTGACAAGACAGCCAAATATCTCAACCTAGTACCTTCCATCCATCCCAAAAGACCTGCCACCCTAACCCATGCTAGTAGAATTGTGGTTCTTCAAGGAAAGGAATTCTTGCCTTTGAGCCATATGCACCTGGTGGTTGCGTATTGTTTTTATTTGATACTTAAGAGCTAGGTGTCTGGAGGAGGCATCTTTCTGTACCCCCACCAACAGAGAAAAAAGAAGAAAAAGCCCTCTTCCCTACCTTGTATCATTCCCTAGCATTCCTCAAGTAAAGGCCGATTCTTTTATGTTTAGACTTTTCTCTGGTATTATACTGAAACATAAAATGTCCTAAGGAGGATATTAGAGCCATCTGGACTGAACATCTCACATCACTTCTTTTCAAAGGCCTTTTAGCAGGCAGGGAGGATCAACTTTACCTGCGTGTCACTTCCAGATGCCCCCGCTGCTACTGTCGCTGTGGCCATTCATCAGGCACCATCTGTGAGCCAGCATGGTTCTAAGCTCTCTCTATGTATCTTCCTCATGTCACATACCCAGTAACCCAATGCTGCAATTAAGTATATGGGGATTAAGAAATTAGCACACATGTCAAATGGCAGGCCATAATTAACCAGACTGAAAAAAAAAAAAAGATTGAACAGGAAAATCCCGGGAGTAGAAGGGCCACTTGGAGGAAAAGTGACATCTCTTTTCTTTTCTCTTGTTCCAGACAATCGACTCTCCAGGTTGACTCTTTAGTAAATGCAAAGGAAACACTCACTGCAGGTAGACTTTATCCTCGAGGCTGGGAAGGTTGACTCACATCCTCTCATCCATCCCTCGCTACTGCGAGTGACTGAGCAAGCATTAAATCCAGGCTGCTTTCAATTTTCAAAACTCAGTAACTAGAGCACATATAAAAGGAGCTTAGGGCTGGAGAGGTGGCTCAGCAGTTGAGGCACCTCCCTGCAAAGACTAATGGCCTGAGTTTGAGTCCCCAGTACCCGTGTAAAGCCACATGTATAAAGTGGTGCATATATCTAGTTTGTTTGCAGTGGCTAGAAGCCCTGGCATACCTCTCTCCCTCCTTCCCTCCCTCCTCCCTCCCTCCCTCCCTCTCTCTCTCTCTCTCTCTCTCTCCTTGGAAATAAAGAAATGAAATCTTTTTTAAAAGGAGCTTAGAGAATATCTTCTCATGGTTTTCAGACAGCTATGATGCATATTGTGAAGCAGGTTTTACATCATTATTTACTCAGATAACTTACACTGAAGTTGTTAAAAGTTCCAAAAGTGGATTATGTTCTGATGTTTTCCACCATGCTCTCTTATAAATGGCACACCATAGACATAACATTTAAACAAATCATTAAAACAAACATTTAGTGCTGGAGAGATGGCTTAGCCATTAAGGGATTGCCTGCAAAGAAGAAGGACCTGAGTTCAATTCCCCAGTACCCATGTAAAGCCAGATAGATGCACAAGGTGGCACATGTGTCTGGAATTCATTTTCAGTGGCTGGAGGCTCTCTCTCTCTCTCCTTCTGTGTGTGCCTCTTTCTATCTCTCTCAAATAAATAAAATATTTTTTAAAACCCAAACATTTAACATTTAAAAGATGATATTCACCACTAGTAGGGGCATTATTATCTCTTTTCTATCTTATTTGAGTTCCTTTTTAAATTTTTGCTATATTAAGATTTTGATTTTATGATTCATAGGACTGTTAGTTTTCTGTCGCTGAGACAAAATATCTGAGAAAGTCAGCTTCAAAGAAGGAAAAGTTTATTTCAGATCATGGTTTCGGTGTGTGATTCTGTTCTTTTTAACCCCGGGGCAAAGTAGAACACCAGGCATGGAGCACATGGTGGGGCAGAACTGCACGGCCAGGCTGTGAAGGAAAAAGACAGGGTTCTGTGTTCTCTTTCATAAACATACCCCAGCGACCTCACTTCTACACCACTAACCTAGTAGCATAGTGGACATTTTAGATTCAAACCATACCACCCATATTCTGAAAATCACTTACCTCCTATAACTTTATAGACTTCTATAAGTGGAGGCCTATGGATATGATTTCCTTGTCTAAGATCACCTGCCTGACAAGCTAGTGTTGGATCCAGTGGCAGAATCTAAACTCCTGATACCTTCTCACACCTTTGAGTGACTGCACCCTTGTGTGTGGACTCTGGGCCATTACTTAGCTTCCATTTGAAAACAGTTTTCTCTCATTAATTGTTCATTGATGTAGCCTTAGCTTCTACTGCCCTCATGTACATTTTATTTTAATGTGACAGATTTGCCAAAGATAGTTTTTGGTATATGGTCATGGAGGCTGGATGTTTATCTCGTTCTATTTTCTGTTGCTATAACTGATTACCACACATTGGGAAATTTATAGAGAACAGAATTGTATTCAGCTTATAGTTCCAGGACCTGGTAAGTCCAAGACAGCTGCTGAGCAGCTGTTGAGAAAATGTCCTTCTGCATCCATCATCTGGAAGATCAGAGCGAGCAAAGCCGAGAATCTGCAGAGGATCAAAGCATTCGTGAAGGCAAAGTGCTGTGACCCAGGCACCTCCCAGAGGCATCACCCCTCAGCACTGCTGCTTTGGGGAACAAGGACACTTAGATAATAGCAGTATTTGTGGTTGAAGGCAGTCATTGGTGGTAGGGAAGGTGGTGGGGGTCTTGTGACTTCTCTGAGTCCCAGCAAATATTTTGATCCAATGGTATATTGTCCTGGAAGGAGGGTGAGGCCTTGATGCCACTTCAGGTGTTCTTGATCCTTGGCAGCTTCTCCCTGGCCAGTTCCTCTTCCACAACCCACTTACTTCTGTGTCCACAGGCATCAACACAGGAAGGAAATGCAGAGCCTAATTTTATTGTTTTTGATTTATGAAGAACTTTTTGGAATTGGAAGTCAAAATTTTGAAAAGGTAGTTTTTAATTTTTATTTACTTTTTTGAGACAGAGACAGAAAGAGGTAGAGAGAGTGAGGGAGGGAGGATGAAAGAGAGAAAGAGAGAGAGAACACAACAGGGCCTCCTATGACTGCAAATGAACTCCAGATGCATGTGCCACTTTGTGCATTTGGCGGTACTGCGTAATTGAACCCACATCATTAGGCTTTGCAGGCAAATTCCTTAACCGCTGAGCCATCTCCCCAGTGCTGAAATGGTAGTTTTTAAATGGTAGTTTATCTAGTACCATGAAAAAAGCCAAACAGTAAAATGCAGTAAAAGTAAGTGTCCTCCCATTCCTGATCTGACATACCCACCTCCCCTTTCCTCCAGCCTCAAGTCATCAGTGTCCTTTTCAGCCTCCCAAAGACATATGTGGACAACCATTTCTTCTGTCTTACAAGTGACAGCAACAGAAGTAATTGGTCATGAATCCTAAACAGCACATCTTGGGGATGTAAGTTAGCATAAGCTCATATGGAGCAACTGTGTTATTTTTCTGAGCTGTGTATTGTGTCATTACACGGATATAGAGAGATTTTTCAGCCATGATTAAGAATCTGGGTTCTGAAGCTGTCCTCACTGGGTAATGAAAACAGAGTGGGAAGAGGAGAGAAGAGGGAGAGGAAGGAGGAGGGGGGAGGAATGAAGATGACTTCGGCTGGGGAAGGTGTCACTAAGTTATCCCTGTTTGTTTATAGTTTCAATACTTCAGTTTTTACTATTGAATCACTTTAAAATATTTGTTGATTTTTGTGTGTATGTGTATGTATGTGTGTAAGTGTGTGTATGTGTGTGTATGTGCATGTGTGTGTATGTATGTGCATGTGTGCATATGTGTATGTGTGTGTGTGGGGATTGTGGGTATATGTATGTATGTGTGTATGTGTGTGGGTGGGTGTTTGGTGTATGTATGTGTGTGTATGTGTGTGGGGGTGTGGGGTGTGTGTATGCATGTGTGTGTATGTATGTGTATGTGTGTGTGAGTGTGTGTGTATGCATGTGTGTATATGTGTGTATGTATGTGTGTGTGTTTGTGTGTATGTGTATGTGGGGGGGGTGCACCGGGACTACTTGCTGCTACAAAGTAATGCCAGATGCTTGTGCCTTTTTTTTTTCTTTTACGTCGGGTTTATGTGGGTGGCTTGGAAATTGAATCTTGGCCAGCAGGCTTAACAAGCAAGCACCTTTAACTACTGAGCCGTATCCCCAGCCCTGTGTGCCATCTTTTTGACATGAGACAACCAACAATTGTTTGGGGGGTATGTTCTGTCTTTGGAACACCGAAAAGACAGGGGCAGTGAAGACAGCACTTCTAGCCTTGACTTAACCAGTGGAGGCTGGGTGTGAATGACAGAGCCACAAGCTAGTTGATATTGAGCAGGCTTCTGCTAGAAGCTTTTTCTGTGAGGAAGGAAGAGTGCGTACAGAGCTGGATGTGGCCCTACGTGTTTCCATTTGAGAACCAGCGAGGAAGCCAGAGGCTGGGGGAGAGGAGCTCTGAAGAGCCCGTTGATTAGCAAGGAAGAGCTGCTTTGGCCCAGCAGAGAGCTGTGTAACAGAAATGAATCACTCTATGTGAACTTCCTACGCTTAGAGTTCCATGGTAGGCTTCAAGAGGGGTACATGGCTATTTTGAAATTATAAGAAAATGCATTTCCCTTATAGAATTCAGGATGTTTTTCATTAAAAATCTTTTGCCCATAATCTTGGTGAGTTTGCAAAAAGCATTGAAATGTGCCCAGTAAACATTTGTTCAGTGAAGAAACACAGGGAGTAAAGGAAGGAATGACAATGTGAACCCACCCATCTGAGAATGTAAAAATGATAGCAGAGAACTAGACTAGTGGGAAGCACACTCTTTCTGTGAAAGAAATAGGTTTAAATCTGCAGGGTATTTCTATGCTGGCTGAGATATGGAGAAAATTTTACTTTACACTAAAGGTTATTGATTTTTATCACGTTTAAAACCAGTTAGTTGTTGGAAGTAGGAAGATGAAATTAGACAGCGTGGAGAATTAATATCAGACAATCCTGTCCTACTTATCAAAGCTTCTGGTGTGGTATCCTAGCATTCCTCTCCACTCTGATGGGAAAAAAGGGAGATTATATACAAATCTGTGAAATACACCAACATATTTTTGTTGAATAACATACATTTTTAACAGCAAAAGTGACTGAGATCCTACCAAGATTTTTTATTTTTAGACCTAGTGAGGAGTGTTATGGAAACATGTAACTAGTGCCACTTAATTTTGAGAAAATATTTATGTTGAACATTTTCTATGAATTTATTTCTGTTAGGTTAAAATGGCAATGAAAAATATTATCTGCATTGGCAGTTCTTTTCAGATACAAGAAAACATTCAAAGTGATTTTGTGCGTGTGTGTGTGTGTGTGTGCATTCAAGTTGGGCCTGCCAGGTCTAAAGAGGGCAGTTGATATAATATGATAAACTAGCCCATGCATTCAATCTTAGCTCATCAAGGCTGCGCCAAAACTGACATTTTCATACGGTGTGACTTGATGCTCTGATTACAAATTGGTCTTGAGCAGCAAGAGTCTTTGTAATTGCATTCTCTGAGGTATTATGTTTGTATCATTAGATCTGTTTTGGTTTTGAAACCTGGAGGAAGAAATATATTCTTGGTTCCCCTCTTTTGTTTCAGAGTGTAATAATGGAGAGGGACATCCATCCAGAAACCAGTATAATTTATGCTGTGTAAAATTATAATTTTATCTCTCATCAAGGCAATGATAATATTTCCTCTCCCTTTTGTCCATTAAGGTTTTGACAAAAATTTCAAATTGTTAGCCATAAGAGAGGTACTGTGGGGGATAGAGAGATAGTTCAACAGTTAAGGCACTTGCCTGGATAACCTGACCACCCAGATTCAACTCCTCAGGACCCACATAAAGCCAGATGCACAAAGTGGCACATGCATCAGGAGTTTGTTTATGAAGGCTGGAGGTGCTGGTGTGCCCATTCTCTCTGCCTCTCTTCTCCCTCCCTCTGCTTACAAATAAATTTTAAAAACTACTTAAAAAGAGAAGTACTGTATATGTATATTTCTATTTATCCTCTTGGAATTATTTTGGGAGAGTGAAAATGTATATTTCTATAAATTTTGTGCCTTCTTTAAGAATTTTATTTTAAATCCAATTACATAAACTTTTTGACACATAATGAGATTACTATTAATCATTTTTGACCAAGAAAAGGATCTATTGTCCTTGAGGTCCTGGGGGAATAGAAGACAAGTAATGACAATACTTTCTGCCCTTGAAGAGTCTAGAGAGAGTATGTACCAAGAACAGATTGAGAAAGGTGAACTGTTGTATATAATAAAGATTTAAAGTTGATATTTAAGACTCTGTGGATTTACTGGGACTTAGTGATGGAAATAATCAGTGACTGACTTTGTTTGAGACAGGAAGAAAACAAGCCCGTTTTCTTTTCCACTCATGCACTGTGACACTCAACACAGAACACTTTGCCTTTGGCTACCATATGGTGTGTGGTTCTTCTCATGGCATACCAAGGATGCAGTTCTTTAGCACATACGAGAAGTGTGTCCTAGAATTCAATTCTAGTATTTTCTATCTGGATATAGTGTCAAAGCAAGCACCACCAGACTCAGCACCACCCCCTTCAGAACTGCCAATCCATAGCTTTACATTATGACCTATACTTTGGACGGACTGATTATAAATCTCTGTCCCCATGAATCTTTCTTTGGTTTATTTAGTTAGCTATCGTGGATCATAGAACACAGGGAAAACCATTGTGTGGGTTATTATAAATATGATAGAGAATGCAGATGAACAGATGAACAGCCAAACAGATGAGATGTATAGGTTAAGGTATGGGGAACACAGGAGGTTTTCATGCCTTCTCTGGAGGACACATCCTCCAGACAGCTTCATGTTTTCAACAATGCAAAAGCTGCCTTTTGTGAGTTTCTATGGAGTCTTCATTATATAGATATGGTTGATTAAATTATTGGTCACAGGGAATCAATTTAGCTTTTAGCCCCTCTTAAAAGATAGGACTGAAAGTTCAATCCTCTGTTACATGGTTCTTTCCCCTGGCAGCTTGCCCCTACATCAGGTTATCAAGAAACCTAATGGGTTGTCTTATTAGAAGAATAGATGCTCATAACACCCAGAAAATTCCAAGGGATTTTGGAAATATGCTGATGTTGCTGTTGTTATAAATATTATGGATGTTTTAGATGTGTAAGGAACCAGGGCCAAAGATCAAACACTGAAAAAGCAGATTATTTTAGCTACCTTTCTTCAAGAGTTTTCACAACTCAGTCTCATGTCCTGAGGCAGAGACCAAGTACTAAGCAGAATATCATTTAGGTGATGGGAGTCTTCTTGGTATGGGATGGTGAGTAGTTTCATATGTTGATGGTTGCAGCAACTATTTGTAAGAGTGTTTCAAATTTCCTGGAGGATAGTAATATAGCAAATGTAGGCTTCAGTTCATTGATAGGTTTGAAGAGAGGAAAGGAAATTCTCAGCCCCATAGAACTCCTTGTCTCAGTGCTGGGACAAGGCACCCAACCGAAAGCAATTAATGGAGGAAAGGGTTTAGTTGGGGCTTATAATTTTGAAGCTTCATCATGGCAGAGGAAGCTGACTTACTTCATCACGCATCTGTAGCAGGGAGACAACATCAAGTGTGAGACTGGTTATGAACATACAGTAGCATAGACTTATCAACCCCAAAGTCTGCCCCCAGAAACCCACCTCCTCTAGCAAGGCTCCACCTCCCAAATGTTCCACCAGTTGCATACTCAGTAGGAAGTTTAATCACAAACAACTGAGGTTATGGGGAATATTTATATTCAAGCCACCACACCCCCATGCACTAAAATATCACCTTAAAAATAAAAATCATACAAAATTAAACCAAAGTGGGGGAGTACTGAGCAAGGAATAAGTGAGAAAGACTTAAATGGTTCAGACTATAAATAACAATGTAAAAATGCATTTATATATTTGAATCAGCTTGGAGGAAGCTGCATGAACTCAGGACCTAATGGATCCCCAAGATATCTTCACTGAGTAGCTTCCTTTGACTTCCAGCCAAACAGGTCATACATCCTCTGTGGAGGAAAATAGGTGTTGTTTAGGCTTATAGGAATCCTACTAGTAAAGATATTAAAAAACAGTTCCAAAATAAAAAATGACAAAATTTCACAAGGAAATCATCCATTGCCAGAAAGAAATAAAGCAAAAGCAAAAACCTCTGAGATTTTATAGTATTAGAATGATCACATATAAATTAAAAAAAAACTAAGTATCAAGGTTTAAGGGAACAAGAGATAATCATTTAAAACATGAGCATATTGGAGAGACTATATGATAGGATTATAAATATTTTACAAATAATTAGATACTATCAATTTTTGAAATTTGTTTTTCATTTTGTGTAGGATTATGTGTGTTTGAGTGAGGGCATGCATGTGCCACAGCTCGGATGTGGTGGCCAAAGACAACTTCAGGAGTTAGTCCTTGCTTCTACCATGTTCTGAGGCAATGTTCCTTTTTGTTTACCACCGAGTATACCTCCCAGCTTCCAGGGTTTCTCTGTCTCTGCCTCTAATCCTGCTATAGGAGGTTTTTATATCAGTTCTAGGGATGTGAACACAGGTCATTATGTTTGCACAGCAAAACCTTTTACCCACTCATCCACCTCTCTAAGGCCCAGCTACTATAAATTTTTGAAAGAATAGAAATACTTAAAGAATGGATTTGAATAGCACTGTAGACAGAAGTGAATTTAGAAAAAAAAAGATAAAATATAACTCCAGAGTTCAACACACAGAATTAGATCATTTGAGAGAAAAGTTGACAGGATAAACTGAAAAGTTTGTCCTACGTTTGTTTAGCATTCCAGGTAAAGAACAAATGGAGGAGGCACAATGTTTGAAGAGTTAATGGTTGAAAAATTCTGAAAACTAATGAATGATGATAATCAACAGACACAGGAAGTAAGGTAAATAAAATGATGAGTCTGTGTAGATATGTCATAATGAAACTGAAATACAAGCCATAAGGAGAAGGTCTTAAGAGTACCAAGAGAGAAAGAACAAATCACTCACCAAGGACTCACAAATAATACAGCAGCATCTTTAGTGACAATAATAGACCACAGTAGAGCCGGATAACATCCTAATGTTCTGAGAGAAAATAACTGTTTCTGTCTGCAGTTAGAACAAACTAAACATTTTCACGGATAAATAAATGTTCTCTATGCAAACATAGAGTGCACTAGCAAAAAATAGGCAATCCCAGAAGAAAGGTGTGACACAGAAGAAGAGTGGAGAGAATAAATTATAAAAATGTAAATGAGTACAAACATTGTAAAATCTGATAAGATGGTAATGTTCTAACTCACATGTTTTCCATGGAGAAAAGAAACAACTCCTAAACTACTAATACAGTCTGTTCATTAGTCTTCTGTCTTCCTTTTCCTCTACATTGCTGTGGTGGTTTGAATGTAAATAAATGCCCCTCCCTCCATAGCCTCAGGAATTTTTAATTAAGCTTGTAACTTAAGTCTCCACCAGCCTGCTGGAGGAGGTGTTAATGGGGGCAGATCTTTTAGTTAAGTCCTAAGGTGTGGAAAAAGCCAGTTTGAGCTCTTGCTGTTCATATTTGCTGTCTGTTGATGGTATCTCTCTGCTATGCATCTATGGAAGTGAGCCAGCGTCTTCTGTCATTGATGGTGTTTTTCCTGGATTCTATAAGCCTGAAATAAAACCTTTCTCTACATAAGCTGTTTCTGGTCTGGTATTTTTTTTTTTTTAATGGTAAAAAGAAAGTAACTGCAACGGAAAATTGGTACCAGAAGTGGGGTTGTTACTGTTGTGAAACTGACTACGTGGGTTTTGGTGTTTTAAAATGTGTTTTCTGGAGGAATGTGGAAGGATTTGATACTTTGGACTAGAGAAGACTTCCAGTGCTGTGAACAGAGCTTTATTAGTTATTCTGGTGAAAGTTTGAAAATTCTAAGTGCAGAGAGATTTGTGGACTCTGAAGGTTTGGCTTATGAACTTTTCAAGGCAAAAGAGAAAAATTAGTTGGAACTGGACTACTGGTGAAAAGACTGGCTGTATGTCCCTATTTCTTCCCTGAAAAGTTGATCAATGTTGAATTTAGAAGTAATGGACCGGTGTGCTTGGTGGAAGGCATAGAGCAGAAAGAAAGGAAAGATGTGTAGTTTATCACAGGAAAAATTCAGGCAAGTTTGAAGCTGAAGGCACAAAGAATATTTTGTTGTTATGGAAGCTGCAAATGTGAATTTGATTACCATTATTAAAGGCGGGACAGCTGCTTTGCATTGAAACAATGAAAACGATGTCCTGAGGTGAGACATTGAAAGGAGAGGGCTTGAAGGAAGACTGGTTGTTGTAGTTAGTCACATGCTGCTGGGATGAATCTCCAAAACCAGGCACAATTTGGGGGAGGAAAGTATTTATTGAACTAATACATCTAGGGGAAGTTAAGGAAAAAGGCTGGCCCCCTTTCACAGATCCAAGCAGAAACAGAGACAGCACCTCCAGAAACCAGCAAGCACACTGTAACTCATAAAATGGCAGGACTGCCAGGCTTGAGTTCCAGATGCTGTTTTGCATATGTATCCCTAGAATATTGCATTCAATTAGAAATACCTCAGGGGCAAGACGCCAGGAGGCCAGGCGAAAGTGACACTTCCTCCAGCCAGAGAGCTAGAGACAATTCACAATTATGATAAACCTTTGATTCTTTTGGGGGACATTTATTTAAAACTACCATACTGGTGAAGGAGTGTGGTGCTCTTCAAGGTTGAGGTTTATTCCCTCCTCCCACTCCAAGATTAATAAATTTGGACATGCCTCACATTTGGTGCTGGATTTGAAAGCATGACAAACACTGGGAAGAAAGTCATGAAGTGCAACATGCTTTAGTTTTTTGAAATGGCCCCTGGGCAATGTGAAGCAAGATTAAAAACCTGTATGAGAGCCCAATATGACCATAGCATAAAGGTGAAACAGTCTACGAACAGCATAGTTGGCAGTGAGACATAGGGTTGAAATCTCTGTCTGGTGTCTAAGTAAATCCATTGTATAGAGCTATAAAGATGAACCTTGGTTTGCACTGTAGAATCAAAGATACGTTGGATATACCAGTACTGTGGAAGGGCCACCATGGAGAGTTGCTGGCTCAGGATGAAATTTTCCCTGGGCTGCTCAGCCTAACTAGAGGGATAGAATAGGAATCCAGAGACTTTCATCACTGGTTATGGATGTTGGACTTAAATTGCAGATGTTTGATGTTTGTCTACTGGTTGTTGATTTTTGCACTGGTCCAGTCTTCCTCCTTATGCTTTTTTTATGCAATGAAAATCTTTACTCCACCATTATATTTTGAAAGCATGTAACTTGTTTAGATTTTATAGGGCTTATGAGTTATGAGATATTCTTGAATCTCAGATGAGACTTGGAACTTTTGAACAGTGTTAAAGTTGGGGAACTTTGAAGTTGGACTGAGTAACAATTTGCATTGTAAGATGGTCATGAGTCTATGGGGGCTAGGGGTGGAATATGGTGGTTTGAATGTAAATTTATGTTTCCCATAGCCTTGCAGATTTTTAATTAAGTTTAAGCTTGCAACTTAAATCTCCAGTGGCCTGCTGGAGGAGGTGTGTCTGGGAACGGATCTTTTAGTTCAGTCATAAGGTGTGGAAAGAGTCAGTTTGAGTTTGTGTTTGCTGTCTGTTGGTAGTATCTCTCTGCTATGCATCTATGGAAGTGAGCCAGCTTCTTCTGCCATTGATGGTGTTTTTCTTGGATTCTATAAAAGCCTGATATAAACCTTTCCCATAATCTGCTTCTGAGTTGATGTTTGTCCCAGCAATGAGAAAGTAGCTGCAACAATTTTTCTTTCTCTTTCTCATAAATGTTATTAGAAAAGTGTCAGTTTTGTTAAAGATTTCAAGAAACACCACTGCTTGTGTTTGTGTGTGTGTGTGTGTGTGTGTGTGTGTGCATGTGTGTTTGCATGAGCGTGCATGTGTGTTGAATAAGGTGGAACCCAAGGCCTTGTGCAACTATGTAAGTGTTCTTCCACTGAACCACATTCCCAGACCTCCAAGTTCTCTAGATATTGTTTTTCAAAATGCACATAACTCACAGTCACAAATGCTTTTTGATGACATGTCGAAATGATGAAGTGACTAGAGACTTTCAAAAAAGCAGCTACACAATAATAAAAGGCGAATAGCTTAATGAAAAAAAATGATTACAGAATTTCAGCGAAAGTTATTCTGAAACTCTTCTATGCTTATAAGAGTATTAGTTGACTTTTCTCAGAAGTCAGCTCACTCCACACCCTAGTTTACTGATATTCATCCTATTTTTCTGTTTTGGTAAAGGACACTAGTTTTCAAACCAGAAACCTGAGATTTTACTTAAATTCTCTCAAAATTCCCCTAGTGTCTTGATCAGTTCCTTGAACTCACATGTGTCAATAATCTTTGTGTGTGTGTTACCTAATCTTACTTCTAATAAAGGCATACTTAATTTTTTTTTTTTTGGCTTTTTGAGGTAGGGTCTCAGAGCTCTAGCTAAGGCTGACCTGGAATTCACTCTGTAGTCTCAGGCTGGCCTTGAACTCAAGGTGATCCTCCTACCTCTGTTTCCCGAGTGCTGGGATTAAAGGCATGCGCCACCACTCCCAGCTGAAAATCTTGCTACTTAAAATCAGCATTGGTTTTGCCTGGAAGACTTTTGAAAATACAATGTGCTTGGCTAGGGAGATGACTCAGTGGATAAAGAACTTGCTATTGAAGTGTGAATACCTGAGTTCAGTTCACCAGAAAACTAAGCAAAAGCCAACACTATTGCAGACATCTGTAGTCCCAACCAAGCTACAGCAAGAAGAGAGACAGAGACAGTAGAATGCAGTGGAAGCCAGTGGACCAGCTAGCCTGGTGAATGCAGAGGTAAACAATGAGACCTTACTTAGAACTAAGTAGAAAACACACCTGAAACTTGTCCTTTGACCCTTACATAGAGGCCATGGCACTCATGCACATATGTGGACACTCTGTATCTATCCTGAGTGTACACACACACACACACACACACACACACACACACACACACACCAAAACAGACAAAGAAGTGCTGAAGTACCCCCAAACTCTGACTTAGTAAGTCTGTGGTGGTTTCATCTCTAAACAGTTCATCTTAAGGCAGGTGTTGGTCATCTGGGGTTCACACTCTGAGTCGACGTGACTCTGTGCTAGCACTCCCTAAACAGCAACTCTACCATCACCATGATTCTTCCTGAAATATCCTAATGCTGTAGCTCTACTTGAGATGTACTATTTCTGGTACCTTTATGTCATTGGTTCTGTGACAGAAATTATCACTAATCAGATGTGAGAAGTGGAAAGTTTGGTAATTATGTAGCATGTCTGATACATACAGCAAGTAGGATAAATACTTTGGGAGTGGTGTTATCCTCTCTGTGTCATTTGTGATTTGACATTCTAGAAAATTCCTCAGTGTCCTTCCTTTTCTCTCTCCCATATATATTAATCTAACAACGAATCAGCAAGATAAGGGAGTCTGTTGTGCTCTATGTAGGTGGGGTATTACAAAGTAGATATAAAACATTTTGACTTAGTAAGTAATTCAACTCAGAGAAAAAGATGCTAACACACAACCAATGGCTGAGTTTTTAATATTGGAATCATACCTTATATCATTTTATTCATTTGTTTTCAATACATAGACATTTCCAATCTGTTTTTGAATATTTGGAGCTATGTGTCCTTAAAATGAATAAATAAATAAATAAATAAATAAATAAATAAGCAAGCCATCTTGTATATTTGGAGATGATACCTTATCATTACAAGTATTTCAGAGTTGCTTGCAGAAATTATTTCACATGATTACTAAGTACAACACTACAGGCTGAACAGAAAAATACCGTATTTTTTCATTGTGATAAAAAGGAGGCCTGGAGAATGCAAATTCTTGCCCAGGGTGAAGAGTTCAGTCAAGTTGGACTTGTATATGAAACTTCTGATTAAAAAACCATAACTAAGCCAAGCCTTGGGGAACAGGTCTGTAATCTCATCTCACCTGTAGGTTGCATTGGGAGTATTGCAAATTTACCCCCTGCCTGGGTTACAGAGTGAATTAGTTCAAGGGCAGCCCAGGCAACTTAGAAGAATTTGATTCACATTAAACAATGAAAACAAAGGCTGGGGGTGTAGGTCAGTGGTAGAGTCCTAGCCTACATGTGTGAGGCCCTGGATTCAATTCCGAGTCCTGGAAAAGAAGCCATAGTTTTTTCCATTTGGCTCACATAATTGCCATCGTTGAAGAACCTTCAGACACCAGTTATTCCAAGCTCATCCATTTATGAAGACAAGTGGTTTAAGCCACCAAGTAAAGGGACTGTAAATGCAGAGCAAATCCTGGTGTCTGGCTGATGGTTATTGTATGGATGTCAGAGTTCCTCATCAGATCCATCTGATTTTTCAGGAAAGCTGAAAATATGGATTTAAGGACAACTTTCCACTTTAAGCTATCTACACTTCTAATAGAAGGTAAATGTAGTAAGCAAATTTGAATGTATCTGATTGGTCTGTAAGGCTGAGATTCATGATCTAAAATTATAATGTAGGCAGGAGCCCCGAGTTACAGTCCTAAAAAAAAATCAATGAATTTGGTGTTTATGTAAGCATCACTTGGTGGCAAGACTTTTCATAACTTAACATGGTGAGTGTTATTGTTGAAAATCCCATTGTTCTTAGGTTACTTGTCTGAAGTTCTTTTGTTCTTCCTTTGTCTATTATTGCTTCATGATTCCACAGGGAACCCTTTGAAACATTTGCAAAAAAATCATTTTTTTAATCTCTCAACTTCCCCTCATTTTTCTACACTTTTTTGCAATATGTTATTATTTTAAGACACAGCTTTTAGAGCCTGTATGATTCCATTTACTCCCTTCTAGACATTCTCTGTATTTGTTAAAGTATGTCTATTCTGATTAGCCCATGGTGTTCAATGACATGTATTATCCCACAAGTAAATGTTTTGATTTACTGTTAAGTGTTACTCAAGAACAGATAGGAAGGCTTTCGATATATTTTGTGATGTGTAGAATGACATCAAGTGAAAGGCAGACTATATGAAATGTATTAAATATATTTGGGGGATAAAATAAAGAAACTTAAAGTTATTCTCCTAAGTGACCCAAGATGATGAGGGCGACGAGAAAGCTGCTGGCATCCGCCGAGAAAGACTTGCCATGCTTCTTGAGATGTTGTGAATGAACAAAACAAACTAAACCACAATAAAATACCCATCACACGGTAGCTATAAAGAGAAGCCCTACTTTGAAAAGTCTGTGTTATAAGCATGGTCTGTGATCAAACTGGTCTTCATACAGGCAGAAATCTATGAAACCTGCTCTGTGTTCTAGACACTGGATTCTAGTCTGGAGCAAGGAGCCACTGAGATTTATTTTAAAATATTTTATCCATTTATGAGAGAGAGAGAGAGAGAGAGAGAGAGAGAGAGAGAGAGAGAGAGAGAGAGAGAAAGAATAGTCATTCCAGGAGCTCTTGCCATTGCAAATGAACTCCAGACATATGCACCTCTTTGTGCATCTGGCTTTATGTGTGTACTGGGGAATTGAACCTAGGTCATTAGACTTTGCAAGCAAGTGCTCTTAACCACTGAGCTATTTCTCCAGCCCTGCTCACATGTTTTAATTGAGTGTTTGCAAATCATTCTCACAGGTAATTCTGGAAAGCTGACCAATTTAATGAAAGCTTGGGTTTACTAGATACCTACTGTCTGCAGATACTCTGAGAGGAATATGATAATGGAACAATGTATGTGCAGCACTTAGCTTTGTATCACTGCAGTTATTTTCTGTTACTGTAATTATTTAACATATTCATTACATTAAATATTATATAGTTTTATTACTCCTTAATAAGTAACCATCACTTATATTTATAGATAAGAAAACTAAGACCTGGAGACACAAAATTCTGAGATTACAAATCCTGAAAGCCTCAGATTTTGAAGACTTGTCAAGCACCAAACACATGTTCCCTCCTATAATTCATTCAACTTCCCCTCCCTCACCACATATTCTAAGGTGTATGTAGAATTAAGATACAATTTTTAGGGTTTTTTTAAAAGAATTTAAAATTATTACTGTTTGTGCAATGAATTAACTTTGAACTTAGGTGCAGAAATACATGGTTATTCTTATCACATGGTTATTCTTATCATTGTGGGCCTTATATTTTTAACCTTGCAGCTTAGTTTCAAATTCAAAAGTGTCATCTAGTGATGAAACTTGTGGCATGACCACATTTGCCAAGCATAATAGGCATTTCTCTGCTTTTTGGAAAACAATATTGAAGGGGAGCTGTCAAACAAGGGAGGTGGCTGGCCACACAGAGACTCATGCTAGCCTCCTGGAAATGCCTTTGTTCCCTTATTTCATGGTTGTGTATTGGTCACTGAAGTTCTGTGGTTGTGGTGTGTCAATGTTTGCATTTATTCTTAACAATCTTTCTCATCGTGTTCTGCCTTGCTCACTAGAAATCAAGAAATATTTTATTAGACTCGTGTCGTGGTTTGATTCACGTGTCCCCCATAGCCTTAGGCGTTCTGAATGCTTGATCCCGAGCTGGTGGCAATTTTGGAATTGGAACCTTGTTGGAGGTGTGTTGTTGGGGATGGGCTTATGGGTGTTATAGCCAGCTTCCCTTTGCCAGTGTTTGGCACACTCTCCTGCTGCTGTTGTCCACCTGATGTTGGCCAGGAGGTAGTGTCCAGTCTCTGCTCATGGCATCATTTTCCCTGCCATCATGGATTCTTGGTTGGTACAAAGTTAACCCTATGGCAAAGCACATGAATCTGGGCAAATCATTAGGCTTGTCTGAGATTTTATTTTCTGCATGTTCAAGGAGACAAGCAGGCATCCCTGCACTTTTGTGAGGATTAAATGAGATAATGTGTGAAAACATCTCTAATTAAACAACACTTATTATTGACATAATATTTACTGGGCACTGTCATGCCACGTTCCTTCTTCCCATCGTCAGTGGTTTTTTTTGTGTGTCTTGTCTGAACCAGCATCATATCTGTTTAATCGTCTACGTGGTCCCCCCCCCCCCATTGCTTTGCCCTTTACATTGTAGATTGATGTGTTTCAGTCCATGCTAGAACACTTTAAAGTTTTCTATTGCTCTTAAAACATAGTCTAGATAGAAGCTTCTGCACAGTGTGACACCAGCTTTTCTCATGATTTCTTGCATGTGTCTGTCCCATCACATGCTCCTTTCCCCTTGGGGCCCTTCCAGGCTCAAGCTAGTATTTCTTATTTTTTAAAGCATGTCTCCTGTTCCCAGCTGCCGAACCTCCACTGCTACCTCAGATATCTTCTCTTTAGTCATATCTCTGTTGCATCAGATTTTTTCCTAAATTTCCATGCTATAGGAAGATCTGATCCCCCATGGTACCATATATACCTCCCTTCAAATCACTTAACAAAGTTATAATTTTATATTTACTTGTGATTGTTTCATTAAAAATTGTGTCCTGGGGTCAAGGCAGGGTCTTTAGCACCAGCTACACATTTGCTCAGTGAATTAGTTTGTGAATGACAGGGGCCACTGAAGCTGGAACTCTTAGTGTGACCCTATGAGGTGGCTCTTGTGAGCCTTTTCTTTACAAAAGAAAAAGGAATCTCAGAGCATTCTAAGCAAGGTTGCTTGAAATGAGCTAGAACAGAGGGAGTGAGACTGTAGTTTGCAGGCACACTGACACATTGCTACATTCTCTTGTGCTCTGTTCTTCATCAGTGGCCTGGGCTAGCTCCTGGAAAAAGCAAGTGGGTGTATTCTCGATGTGTTAGTTTTTGTTTTAATTAGACACTGTCATTTCTCAGCTCTGCTAAGCTCTCTTGGATTTATGTTTGCCATCAGAGGAAGTGGTAATATGGAAACCTATAATTCATTGTCAAATAGTGAGTGAGTGCTGAGAGGGGTCAGGTATTATGTTACTGTAAGAATGCCAACATTTAGGAGCAGAATCTTTAAGCAGTGGGCAGGCTACTGCACTGCACACAAAATTTTCTTTGTCATGTATCTAAAATGCTCTGGGAACCTACGAGAGCATTCTTCAAGCTGGTCAGCAGTGAGGAAGGGATGAAGCCTTATGAAAGGAATGATATTTCCCAGCAAACTGAACTCTGGAACCAGAAACCAAGTTTTCCTCCATCACCTAAGTTCATTGTTATGTGTGGATAGGTTTCTGTAGTGTGCTTCTGTGTACAGAGCCATAATGATTTCTCTATATGCTGAGAATTATGTGCAACATGTCAGCCCAAGGACCAGATGGGTAAATATAAACTCCCTTATGACAAGTGTATACAGATTTTGACCCAAGTTGTATTTAAGATTAATTTGAATTGTTAGAACTTTTATGCAAAATTCCCCAAAGCATTCTTGACTTTGCCACAGTTCCCTGTATTCAGCATTGTCTTTCAATGACCTAATTTGCTCATGGCTGCTTTTATGTGTGTAGCCTTCACAAACTGTATATGGAGCATATTGGAGGAGGTCTTTCTTGAATTGGGAAGCCAGCAGCATGTTGTACAAAAGGGAACTGAGTCAGCATTAGGAAGGATCCTGAGTTTACTCTGGACCTGTCAGACACCTGTGACCCCCCATCTTCATCTCATCAATAGATATCAGAAGATGGTAATCCCTGTCTTTTCTCTCTTACAGTCACCGCACAAATAATATAATGTGCGTGAGATGATTTTATAAACGGAGAAATGCTGTTCAGCTATAAGATGCTTTAATTAAGAATGAGTTTGTCTTCAGACAGTAAGCAGGCTGCCACGAACAGCCTGCCCTGTGATTTCTGACATGCCACAGGAAGAGAGGACTAATTAATAGAGCGAGAGTTACAATCACTGTGAACAGGCTCAAAGGGAGATTATCCCTTGCGTGTAATCAGCACGGAGGAGTGGGAGAAATGAGATGACATTAGTTTAAAGCCAACAACAGAGAACTATACAGCAATTATGCAAATAAGTATCTTACATCTTGCAGCACTGGTCTGGAGCAGTGTGTGATGAGATCAACTAAAAAGGATAACATTCAACAGTTCAGTTTTAAACCCGTTCATAATGTTCAAAAATTCATTCAATAGTGAGTTCTATTTTTTTTAATAGACAGGAGTGGAAAGATGTTGTTTTGCTAGCCTTAATTTATTACTGAGAGTTTATCAATAAGCTAGCTCAGTTCTTCAAGCTTAATTTCATGTTCAGTAGTTGTTGCAGAGTTGTGTAGTGACGATTTATGCGCTTGTAATTATTCCTATCCTCCACTTGTGTTCTTCCCTGGATCTAGACTGGATGCCATTCCTGACATAAGTGCTGGCTTAGAGTCAGCCTGAGTGTGCAGCCAGGATACCTGGAGAGAATCCAGATAAGCGGGTGGCATGCACGTCAGTCACCTGCCTCCTCTGCCGGCCGGCCTCCGCACTTGACAATGGTGTCTTTGAGTCCAGAGGCTGCCAGTGTGCAAGGGGCCTCTCCTGCCATTTCTTCCCAGAACTGGTTGCATTTTCTTTGTAATTCACTGTGAGATGTTATCACAGCTCATGGAGAAATGTTATTAACTTTAATTTACCAAAATTGAGTGCTCTATGAGACATTGAATCAAGCTGCTTTCTCCTAGCTGGTAAACACATTTATTAAAGCAAAAAAGATTAGTAACTCACTGTGCTCTACCTGGGCTGATTCACATAAACCATGAAAATAATATTTTCATAACCTGGGACTCAGTGTTTTATTTGATTTCTGTTTGTTTGTACTATTCTGGGACCTATGCTCAGAGAGTAATAGAACTATGAGACCTCTCGAATGTAGCATCATAAAACAATTTGTCTTGGAGTCATTTACTTTGTGTGGGGAAACATATACTTGGTCATTCATTGGGAATCAAGATATTTTCTAACACCTTGTCAGAGCAGATGATTATCTAGTATAAAGTGATGGGTACGTGTAAAAGGTTTGTTTGTTAGGATTCTTTCTTTAATGGTATTGCATTCATGGGACCCTATGTGTGCTTATGCCCTGATAATACCTCTGAACACAATAGTCTGTGTTATGTAACTTTTCTTTTATAATGGTTCATGATCCAGATTGCATTTCTCAGTATTTGATGTCCAGTTTGTTAACGGTTATGGTCCTATTCGTAAGCAGAGTAGTGGGTATGGAATAGTTGTACTGTTTTGGGTTAAATACAAGGGTAGGTTTTATCTTTTGTCATTTTTCTTTCTTGCAAATCATGGAAAAGTGATAGAATTATAATTTGATAATCTAATGTAAATAATTTTATCACCTTTTGGGTATTGCTAACTTGTTCTTTGTTAAGTTAAAAGCTGTGTATGTAGAGGCTAAAAGTTGTGTTCTAGGGTAAATGTAGACTGTGTTTCAGATATTACCAGTTTATGAACTTAACTTTCAGTTTTCTCATTTGTAAAATGGTTGTAGCCACAATAGAGAAATTCATGTTCCCTTATGTACAACAACCTTGGTCAATTGTAGATCAATATGTCACATTGTGGGTGGACTAGAAGTTTCCTGGGAAAAGCAGGGGCTTCACAACGGAGTGCTATTTTAGATACATATGAAAGTTAGTTGGACATCCAGAGGGGATAAATTTAAGATTTATCTTTCTTAAGACTTACATTCACTAAAAAAAGCTTTCTGCATTGTCACTGGATTATGGCAGGTAATATTTAATTGGAAAAAATCAATCTTTCTTTCTCTCCCTACTCCATCCCAAGCTGTTGATATATTGGCCAAAAGGAAGATATATTCTGAATATCACTGGATGTCTCTTTGCTTTCAACAGCCACTTTTAGAGAGGCTGTAGGGATGGTGTAGGATGACCCACCAAGTGACTAGTGCAGTCTGGCTCACAGTTAACCATCAAATCACTAGCTATCATTTCATCCAGCCATAGTTGTAATGGTGTGTGACAAAAATTAATGAAAAATCATAATTGGTTTGTAAGGTAAGCACTTTGCAGATATGGCTCATTGATATATTAGCCACTCATCTGACAAGCTGGGAGAGGAATGCATTCACCCTCACCTCAAATGATAGAGATGAAAGCTGAGCTAAAGCTTGGCATGAACTGTATTGGTGTGTGGGAGAGGTCAATCACAGACATGACACAGGTTTGGCATCCGGATGAATACTCTTCACAGCATCTCAGGTCTCGATTAGGTTTCAAGTTTTTAGAGGTGCCAAGGTTGGACGTGCACCTGAAACAGTCATCATCCATTGTATGTGGTAGTTGGCACCATGTGTACACATCATCCTTGGATCCTAGGCTGGACAACAGCTGGTCTGCTGTGAGAGGCATAAAACTAATGTGTAGCTCCTTGCTGAGGCTTCTGCCTTAGGCTTGTAAATTGTGACTCAACGTTTGAGCAAGGAAGAAAAGGTGATAGTCTGGGAAATAGAAAAGAAACTGGCATTTCATTTACAAGAGAGAGAGAGAGAGAGAGAGAGAGAGAGAGAGAGAGAGAGAGACATAATAGACTCATAGAAGGTTTGGAGCTGAAAGGGACCTCAGGGTTTCTCTGTAATAACAAGCTGAATGTATTAAATAGATGTTATATGTCAGGCACTATACTAAGTGATCTTCATGTGTTATTGCTCACTTAATTCTTGCAATAATCCACAGATTAAGCAGTATTTTACCCATTTTATATGTACATGCTAAGCGTTTTGCATTTTTAAAAAAATATTACCTTCAGTGAAGATTGTGATAATCTCCTTGGAAATGGAAAGGCTAAACCTTGGGGAACTAAATTAACTTGCTCATTACATTATTAAATAGTAGAATAGGGGCTGGAAAGATGGCTCAGCAGTTAAGACACTTGCCTGCAAAGTCTAATGACTGGAGTTCTATTCCCCAGGACCCACATAAAGCCAGATGGACTAAGTGACTAAATGGTATATGCATCTGGAGTTCACTTGCAGTGGCCAGAGGCCCTTGTATACCCATTCTCTCTCTCTTTCTCTCTCTCTCTCTCTGTGTGTGTGTGTGTGTATTTTTCTCACTGTCTATCTCTTTCTGCTTACAAATAAATGAATAAAATATTTTTAAATGGTAAAATAGGGTAGGGAACTCAAACACCCAAACCATAGCACTGTCTTGTCTACTCTGTTATGTATTATGCTTGAGGCTAAGGATGCACCCAGTCTATTCTGCATGGGGTGGGCCTCCTGCAGGACAGAGTTCATGTTGTACTTGCCCGTTCACTGTGTGGAACTACACAGCCTCCTGGGTCCACCCAGCCCTCACCTGGCATTCAGGATGTGTTCCATAGCACATTCCTTCTGACTGCAAAATGAACTTTGGCCACTCAACGTCCAATTCAGTTTTGTTCTGGGCTGTGTGCAGAACCAGGGCATAATGAACAAGAAAACGATTTCTCTCATTGCTAATCAGCTCTCTAGACACAGGCTTACTGCTTGCTGTCTCTGCTATCTCCTGAAGCTACTGGGAGAGAAGGGATCATCTCTGCTTTCAAGTTGTTGGTGATGGAAGCCATCATGGATTTTATGTCCCGTGAGCAAAATTTGCAGAAACAAATTTCACAAGTATAATTTCATGTTTCCTGTGGCCTAGACTGATTGATGGTGGCTTTTAATCCACTTTATGGATATAATGATTTTAGAAGTCTAATGGATTTTTTTAAAGCTTTATTGCTTTCACGGAAGTTTGTGGTCAGTTTACTGTGGTATCTGTTCAGTGGCTTAAGTATTATCTTATACTTTAAAAACTTTGCAAAATTAGATTAGGTTTCCAAATTATTCTAAATGCTGTCACACTGAATTCACATTGAAATCAATATCATCAACATCATAACCATGGAATTCAATTAATGTCTAATTATATGTAATGTCGAACATGACTGTGCATCTCATTCCTCCCTCATTTCTCCTTTCAGTTGCTTATTCATTGCCTTCCTACCTTTATTTCCTCTTTTTCCATTCAGACTGTGATGCATTTGAAATAGGTTGTTATATTGATGCAGAAAACTGTATTTATTAATTGTTTAAGTCCTTTTTGAAATCTACAGTACCCATGCCATGATTGAAGAAACGTCTTAAACACACGGGACTCATGCACAAGAAGGCACAAGGAAGGGCAGGCATGGGCTGTGTTCTTTGATTTTGCCAGCAATCTTCCCTGTTTGCTGACAAGAGCAGTCTTGATAAGATGCTCATCACTGGGCACCAAAGGACCCCATTTATTATGGGTTAGCAAAGTGACACATTTCCACCTGCACCTTCCTTTTCTTTTTGTCCTTTGTACTCAATGGACAGGTCATCTGGTTTCAATCTTTATGTTGACCTTCAGGTCTTAGTTATCATTCTCCTTCCCTGCTATTAGCTCCTCTGGTTGATCAGCTTTTAAGCTATTGGTTATGCTGCTGGGACTTTCCAGTGAGTTCAGTCTGTCATGTATTTGTATATAAAGTCTATCAGGCTGGCTTATTGTCAAAACATCTTGCAGAAATGGACCCTCACAAGTGTCATCACCATCATCGTCCTCTCTGTCAGTCTGCCCACCAGTCTTCACCGTCATCATCACCCTGACTCCGTCCACCACCCTCATTATGCCTGCCATGCCCATTGAGCCCTTATTATTATGTAACAGAAATGGTGCTGTGTTTCTCGTGATTTCACATTATTCTGTGAGGTCAATGTGCTTTTCCCTTCCTTACAGATGGAAAGTTTTGTCTCAGAGGCTCCACTGGAATGGGACTTCTCTCGTGTGATTGCAGAGCCCAGGCTCTCTGTCATATCAGTACACAGAGCTTTCTCTTCCTTACTTTACTTCCCCTTCACAGACACAAGGAAGATCATTAAGGAAGAACTATAAAGCCTGACAATTGTGAGCAGATGTTGGACTAGCTTCTTATGTCAACCAGTCACATCTGGATTTTAAGTGACCTTTGACTTTCAGAACACAAAAACAAAGGCATCTGAATGAAATGATACTTAACCTGTCTTACTGTGAATTTTTTAAAAAAAATTCTAGGACCTCTAAACCACAATGGAAAACGACAACAATTATATCTTTCATGTTTTCCTAAAATCACTTTCTGAAAATAACATCATCGATATTACTTTATAGTTTGCAATATAACTTTTATAGTTTTTATTTTTTTGAGATGGGGTCTCATGTAGTCCCGACTGGACTCAAACTTACTATGATCCTCCTGCCTCCACTTCCCAAGTGTTGGAATTACAAGAGTGTGCTATCACACCTGGTTTTATGACTAAACCCAGGACTTCACGCACACTAGACAAGTAATTTGCCAATTGATTCTGCAACCCAGTCCTGCATGTTATGATAATAATAATAATAATAGTTTCTGGGCTAGAGAGATGGCTCAGCAGTTAAGGCACTTGCCTCCAGTGCCTAAGGCCCCTGGTTCAATTCCCAGGACCCACATATGCCAGATCCAAAATGTGGTGGCCCTGGTGCATGCTCTCTCTCTCTCTCTCGCTCTCTCTCTTCTCTCTGTATCTCTCTGCTTGAAAATGAATAAATAAAATAAAATAAATATTTAAAAAATTAAAAAATAATACTTTCCATGTAGTTTACATTTTCTGTGTGCTAGGTACAATGCTTTCATGGAAGCTCAAATGAGCTATTCTTCTAAAGTTCACAGATGACACACAATTTCAGCATGTATGGACCATCAGAAATTGGCAGGGCTGGGACTGGCACAGGCTCCTTCAATCCAGAGCTCACAAAATTTCCATTACACAGGCTATCTCTCCAGGACAATTCTAGAACTCATTTTCTTAAAACATACTCATGGATCATAATGGATGGTAAGTCTCCATACTTAGCGCTTTGTTGCTTATGTTTCCAGTCATACAGCAGCACTGTGAATGCTGATGACTCAGAGAGCATATGGTCAGAAGGCAGCAAAGGGCGAGGGAGGCTGTTGATATGTGGTGCTGCCTTTCATTGGCACCCTGGCCTTCATTCACTGCTCCTCGGTACTCAGAGCAAAACGTTCCTATAGCTGAATGATGATTACATTGTTTCAAAGGACCATGATGGTTTCTCTGGCTTTATTTAATTTTTATTAAAAAAATTAAACTCTTGTTTGAAGAATAAAACCCTGTTACTAGCCCATCTAGTGATGGACCCAGACATCTTTCTATCAGAAGGCGAGATCATAGTAAACTGTAATCTCAAGGCCAATGGAGGTAAAATAGAACTTGATGCCTCCTCAACCTGCTTCTCTTCTAACTGGGAGGCTGACCCTTCTAAATGACATGTTCCCAGAATGCTTGAGATGGAAGTTAGGGGACACAGGGCCTGTAATTCAAAGGGGGAGCATACACAACAGTGAACATTGTTTTATTAATCCAGGTATAGAGAGTTAAGCATACAAAAATCTCATTGACTGGTGAGGTGTAAAAGTTAGAAATGCCCAGAAAATGAGTATGCCCAAGGCCAGAGTTTCTGCATCTGTGATATGACTGGCTATGTTCAAGAGACATG
>PVHP010016412.1:0-35860 GCA_004024765.1 Zapus hudsonius | reverse complement strand
GACTATCCAGAAGCATGGCACCCTTCAGTATCAACACACTTGGGCCAGGAGGACCGGGACTGAGTACTAGGCTATCCATGGTCCCCTGCCACAAGGTCTGATCCAGACAGCCCACGGAGGAGGATATCCAGCTGATTGGGGATGGGGAGGGGGGCATTGGGGAATTGGGGATAATAACTCATTGTTTGCCCACTGAATAATGTAATTCATTATGGACAATAAATATATATTTAAGACTTTTAAAAAAACAAATAAACAAACAAAAGATTAACAACACACAAAGGAGGAAGAAAAAAAGAAAAAAAATTCCACTACCTCCTATAAGCTTCACTCTGGGAACTAAGCATTAAGCATTAAGCTCTTCAAAGGTGCTCCTGTTTAACAATTATATTCTCAGCACTGGCCTGAATCCTCTTCTGTCTTCAGATTTACTCTACCAAACATTACATTTGAGTTCAGAACATCATTCAAGTTTGTCATTCTGCCTCCGGGGGCGCGGCGTCAGCTGCCGCGGAGGGAAAGCGGTGAGAAGCTGAGCGAAGGCTGGTTGCTGCTTCGCTGTCTCAGCAGTTCCACAGAGCTGGGGGCCGTCGCAAGGTGTGGTCAGCGGAGTACATAGAAGGGAGCAGATGTGTATAGTGTATCCACGTGGTTCTTTATTCAATTGGGAGAGCTTACATTTATAGGGAAAGGAAGACAGGGGGATGAAGAATAGGGGAGAATTAAGGGGATTGGTTAATCAGGGTGGTGAGTTAGCGGTCTGCAAGGGGATAGGTGAGTGCAGACAACCTGTGAATACCTAATTTGTATAATTGGGGGGCCTGAGTGGCGGGAAACATGTGATTCTGTCCTTGGGGATGGGTACAGGGAAATTTGTTGCTTGGGTCTGACATCCATTGCCAGTCATGCTGAGATGGGAATGCCGGGTTCCTGTGGCTTGCTTTGGGGGTTGGGGGTCAGGGTTGACGGAGCTGGGAAACACCTACCGAATTATCGGGGTTTCACCTGCTCAAACATCCTTAACCCTTTGTTCTCCATGCCCTCATTTAGCAATACCAACACAAGTTCACAGGGCATGGACAGAATGGAGCTGGTGAGGTGGAATTGGAAATCCAGAAACCCTTGGTTCTTTGTGGGAAACATAATACAAACCATACCTAGCCTCAGGTATTTCATTGTATCAATGAAAAACAGACTAATACAATAAATGGGTAGTAAAAAGTGGGGCCTGACAGTGTGCCCTGAGCTTGGAGCTGGGTAAAGGTGAGACATTGATAGGATGTACAGGGGAGGCTACAAAATGCAGAGGATATTGTAAATGGAGCCAAGCCAGTTGTGGAAATGGCCTTTAAGAGGTGAGGAGATTAGAGAAGATCTAGAATGGCTTCGCTAGCAGGTGAATCTGGTCATGTTCAGACTGCTGATGGAAATGAGGAAGTTATTTTGAAATTAGAGTAAAAGATTCTCCTGTCACATAATTGCAAGGATTTTGACTACACTGAGTCCATGTCTCAGATATCTACGAGTGGCCAGATTTAAAAGTGATGAGCTAACAGGGAATTAAGTGGAAGAGGGGGTGGAAAGAATGTAAAAGCCATGGTCGGAGAGAATATCCAGAGATATGGCCCCCCTCAGCAACAACACACAAAGTGAGGGAGGGGGAGAACTGGCTACCTATTGTACAAATTGAAAAAATTCATAACTCCTACTCCATGGACTGATTCAGGATGCCCAACAAGGAGGATACCCAGTGGATTGGGGACAAGGAAGAAGGAAATGGGAATACCATCATAAGACTTGCTTGTATAATGCATCTAATTATGGATAATAAAGATATCAAAACAAAGTGATGAGCTAGGATATCTAGCAGAGGAAATAATTAAATATAACATTTGTGCTTGGTTTACTTTTTAATTTAATTTTATTTCACTTTTATAAAAGTTTATGCTCTTATATCCCCTATTTCCTGCCCCAGTACCAATAACCCCACTGAGGGCTCTCCTCATTGGGGTTATTGGTGTTTACTCTAGGCCCCAGAAGGCCTTAGTCTCTGTGAGGAGGGGGTCCTGCCTCAGGCTAACCGCACCCTCCCTGCCACTCTTATAGTCCTCCACCCCTTCTTCTGTAATGTTCCTGAGCCTTGGTGGTATGTTAGGAATCTGATTTAATGTTGAATTCTCTGTAGCCTCTGGATTTCTGCTTTGATGAGATCTGAGTGACCAGAGTGTCTGTTGCCATCACCATGGTGCTGATTTTCAGGCCAGGCGTGAGAGCAATGGTTGTGTTGTCACTTTCTCTGCAATGATGCTTGGGCCCTGGCAGGTGTGGGAGAGGCGACCACTCAGCTTTCTTTTCTTGTTGTATCAATGTGTTCTGGATCTCCCCAATATTCCCTGCCATTTGTAAGATAAAACAGATTCTCTAACCAAAAGTGGAAGCACCTTGGATTAAAGGGGATAAGCACAGTTATTTGAGAGACTTTTTATACACCCACTGATCTCAGCCAAAGAGCAGTGGAGGGTCTCTCTGAAGTCTGTGAGCTTCCTATCCATGAGATTTTTGACTTGGTTTCCAGTAGTATGAGTTCTCCTCCACTGGGTGGATCTCATGTCCAATCCGAGTACAACTGTTTACTCACATAACTTCAGAAGCCATGGTAGGACCTGAAAGCAGAATGTGTAATTAAAAGGAAAGCAGAATGGAAATATTTGGAAAATTTCCAATCTGTCTAGGGAAAGAATACCAAACAACCTATGTAAAGATACATGTGCTTGGTAAAGAGGGTTTTGTGGATATGAGAGCTATTTGCAAATCCTTAGGGCAGTGGGAAAGAGGCCTGGAGGCCATTTTCGAAGTATGTGAAGCTACCTCTGCCATGACAGACTGAGAAAGAAGAATGAATTGCTTCAGGGTTCATGGTGGGCACATTCTACTTGTTTTCTTCCATTACCCACAACCACCTTGGGATTCAGCTTCCTGTTTTCCCACAGATGCCCTCCCCCCAATCTGTGGTTCAACAAACAGGTTAGGGCTTATACTATCACTCCAAACGAAGTTATTTCTGTAGCTGTGGGAAATGTAAGAGCTATGGAGCACTTGCTGCTTCCACTGGGATTTCAGAGGAAAGACTACTTCAGGCATTGAGCCATTGAAGAGGTCCTCTCTAGAGTGTTGGTCGGATCCTGTTGGAGTCTACCTTCTCATTGATGGATAAAGCACCTGACCAAAAGCAGCTATTGAAAGGAAAATATTATTTTAGTTTACAGTCTTGAGGGAAAGCTCCATGATGGCAGGAGAACACATGGCATGATCAGAAGCTGGACATCAGCTCTGCCACAGCATGTCAAAAGCAAAACCAGGAGACCCAGCTGAGTTCTGGAAAGGGGAGCTATAATACCCCTTATAGCCTTACTCCAACAATACATTTCCTATAGCAAGGCTCCACCTCCAAATTGCTATCAGCTGGGGCCAAGGATTCAGAACATATGAGTTTATGAGGGACAGTCCACCCCTGACCTTACAAACTAATGATTATCCATGATATACAAAGTAAAAGTCCCCATAGTTTTTTTTAATTAACCCTGACATTGTTCAAACATCCCCATAGTCCAAGATCCCTTAAATGTGAGCCTCTAAAATCAAAAAACAGCTACATTGCAAAAGATGGCACAGAAAGATTGAACCAAGATCTAAAATGAACCAAGTAAACATCAAACCCTCTAGCTCCAAGTATAATATGAAATCTGTAACCAGTAACAAAGTCTCTGAAATTCAAGTTCTGGCCCTCCAGCTGGACTAACCACAGCCCAGGGAACAATCCAACTCAAGCCAGCAGCTCTCCTTGGCAGTGTTGGCTCGTCTTGGCTGTGTTGAAGTCCAGGTATCTCAAAAAATCCTAGGTCTCCTCTGTAAACCACAGTTCCATGCTCTTGGTTCTATCAGGCCTCCCGGCAGGAACTTCCAACAACCCTGCCTCATATTGCCCATGACCGTTTCCAAAAAGCAAAACATAATGCAAATCCAATGACCCTTTCTTTCCTGCATTTGTTATTCACCCATAGTGCCCCATAGAGTACCAAGTTGTTAATCCAGAGAAGAACTAAGGCAATTTGAAGAGCAAGAAATACCTTCAGCATTCTTCCTTAAGGCTCTCTGCTTTCAAAAGAGTCAGCACTCTTGCTGACCTAATGCAAAACAGTTGCAAAAAGCAGCTGATAGAAGGAAATAATTTATTTTGACTTACAGTTTCAAGGGGAAGCTCCATTGAGCTGAGGTGTACCAGCATTTTTCTCTGTGCCTTATGTTCTGCAGGTGACTTGAACTGTTTATTTCTTCACAGTAGCCTACTTTGCTCTTCACCTATGATGAAGCTTACTAATGCTAAAATTTACTGCTGAAGTCAGTTATTTCCACCTGTAAGGGATTTTATGTTTTAATTCTGGGTCCATTTGTTAAGGCAACAGCAGAAGCTGTAATTGATTACATGTAACAGGAAATTGTACTGTGTAAAATTAGAAACACACATTCCTTTATGCCAAAAAAGGAACTATAATGGCTGAATATTTCCACTGTCACTTGTGATAAGTATGTCTCCATAGAGTTAGTTTTTGTACCAGTAAGCATGGAAACCAAACTGATTCAATAAGAGCTTCATTGGGTGAAAAACTAATGAAGTTTAAAAATCATTTTTTTTTTTTGCTGAGAGTTCTGGTGGCTACATAACTTATTTCAAATTTGTAACAAATGATAATTTATATATTATCTCTAAGAAACCAACTTTCTTTAAAAAATGAACCCTGAAGCAGGTAACAGGGATGGACTGAAGAGAGCCACAAGAGGCCAGATCACCCCACCCTGACAATCTAACACTGTGATCACATGACTCTTTTATGCTCTTCTGAATGATTAATCCATGTGACAATGCCAAGGGCTATCTCAGGGCCCCTGGCTGGGCAAGGGTTGGCCCCAAGAGAGTATAAAATGCCAGCCACCTGAGTCTTTATGCATAGATTTCCCTTGATGGAGAACATTACCCTTCCTATTTCCAAACTCAGCAATGTAGTTCTCATTGGTCTTGGTGATCCTGGCTTCATCGATAGTACTCCCTCATGTGTTTCCTGACGAGCCCTTGAGATGCTGCAGTCAGATGACTGGTATCCTGTCCCTGAGTTAACATTCATACCTCAGGACCACACTGTCTTGTTTCTTTCTCTAGATTGTTCAGTTACAGATGGTACAGAACAGAAACAATGCTGCCAGTTCACATGCAAATATGTCCAGGTTCCCATCACACTGTCACAGAGGACCATCTGCTTCCATCTCTCGCCTCAGTCACTATGTCAGCATCCTCCGTCTTGCCTGCCACACCTGTTCTTCCTCCTCATAGCCACCAGACTATGATGTGGACTCAACACTTGTTTTCTGCTGATTGGCTTGCATATTTCTAATTTATGTGTTCTTACAGTATTTTATCGCACATTGTATTTTATCTTGTAGGCTTCTTTGATCCACTTAGGAATAAGGCATGGTATGAATATGTAAGTGCTCTGTCCTTCCACCCTGTGTGGCTAATCCATCTATTCTGTGTGTAGGAAGTAGAAGCACAGTTGGAGGAAGCGAAGACAAAATCAGAAAAGGAAATAAGGCAGCTGGAAAATGAGAAAGCAGCCCTCAATGTGAAGCTTCAGAATTCTCTGCTTGAGGTAAATCCCTCAAAAAAGCATAGCACTGGGAAGGGGGAATGGTGAGTGGGACCTCTGGGAGTTTCGGACTTAATGAGATTCCAGGAGGCTCAGGAGATGGCCGCCACTTCCTTACATTCTTTGAACAAAGCAAAAGGCGCTTGGCCAAGCAGGAAGGCTGTCTCAGGGACATAAATCTAGTTGCAATTACCAGAGGTCCTGATTTATAGAGACTTAAACAAAGAGGCCTTTAATGTCTCACACAAAAGGCGGAGGCTTCTGCTATGGGCTTGGTGGCTGTGACATCAAGGGTGGTAAATCTCACTTCCTGCTCCAGGCTGATTGCTACTTGGTGAGCTAAAGACATTCTTGCCTTCCTGGGCCCCTTCTGCTATAAAACTTTTTATGTTTTATGATTGTGTGGCTAGAAATATAAATATAATTTGAGCTCTGCTTGTGTCTTCTAATTGTAAATGAAAATAGAACATTTTCAGATGTCCTTAAAAGTATTGAGAGCTACTGGAAGAGGCTAGAAACAAAGTCTAAAAGCTATTTTAGAAATAATAGAAATATAGGTCTGGATAAATGGCTCAGTGGTTTAGGTGCTTACCTGCAAAGCCTGGCAACCCAGGTTTGATTCCCTAGTACCCACATAAAACCAGATGCACAAAGTGGCACATGCATCTGAAGTTCATTTGCGGTGGCTAGAGGCTCTGGCACACCCATTTTCCTCTCTCTCGCTCGCGCTCTCTCTCTCTCTCTCTCCTTGCAAATAAATAAAATATTTAAAAGTAAAGAAAGAAATAATAGAATATAAAGAGATTTCTATCCTTCTCCTGACCTCCCTCAAACTTTGCAGAGATCTGTGACTCCTCAGTGCCAACCAGGGCCCATGAAACTGCTTCCTGAGCCCTGGGTGTGTACCATAACCCCTGGGATTTGGACCCACAGAGCTACTCCTCTAACCCTGGGGCTGGGGCCCACTGAGATACACCTCTAATCCAGTGGCTGGGACCACAGAACTATAACCCTAGCACTGAGCTACACCTCTAATCCTGGGGAACATGATATCATCTACAAGTGTGTCAGGACACACTCATAGATAACCTGAGACATATGTGGTCAATGGACTAAACATTGGACACACAAGGTAGAAATACATTTTCATGGAGGCTAAAACCCCAAAATGTATGAGGATGATAGAATAACATTTGGACCAGTGGTTATTTCTAAGAGGAGAGAAAATGACAGATTAGAGAGATGTACAGGGGGATCCCAACATTTTTATGATGTGTTATTTCTTCTGATCCATGGGTACACAAGAGTTGATTATATTTTTCTTTAATTCCTTTTCTATCTGTGAAATGATCATTAAAGGAAAAAACAGTGAGCAAACCCTGCTTAATACTTGGTAGTCAAGGTGTGGGGGGGTGGCTTTTGAAGAGCCTGCAGTGGTGTTATCTCTCCTAACACACACTGAGGTGGGGCTGAAAAACAAGAAATCCTACTTTTATCCTTTCTCCCTCTCTTCTATTCTTCCTTCCATCTTTTGGTTCCCCTGTCTTTGGAGACATGCTGCCAGTCTTGTATTTCACTGGGAACACTCTCCTCTGATGAGCCTGGGGCAGTTCAGGTATATGTGAGATCAGCCCACACTCACCATGCTGCCATCTACCTACACACTCAGCAGAGCTGGAAACAGAAATCCACCCAACTACCCTCTTCCTCGCTCATCCTCAATCCCCACTGTTCTCACCATCATTGTCAAGTCCTGTCCTTCAGATCCTGGTTCAAGTTTCTCTCTTTCCTTCCCTCTCTCAACACAGGGTCTTGGGCATCATTCCAGAATGTCTCCCCTAGACTCTTACTAACCTGTGTATAGGTGCTGGATAAACAACTGCAAGCCAGGCACAGTGGCACATGCCTACAGTGCCCATGATTTTGGAAGCTGAGGTAGGAGAATTGCTTGAGTCGTGGAGCTGAAGAAGCTATAAGGTACAGTGAGACGCTCACTCTTAAAACAATACACAATCAGAAATCCACAACTACACAAAAGTTTTTGAGTATTTCCATAAACCTAAAAAGATTTATTCTAAAGAAAGGTTTATGATCTTGAAATATTTCTCTAATGCTTATGTAAAGCAAGAGAATGTCCTGATGACCTTTCAGTTTTCTTGTGAGCATTGTTAACGAATCTCCCTGGATGGACTATTTCTGTTCAGGAGAGAACTTTTGGTAGGCTTACAACTCCCCAAGCCAGTGGCTGGACCCACCAAGCCACTGGCTTTCAAGTTCTTGTCTAAGATTAGCAAAGAATTGAAAAATGTCTACACAGAGAAGTGTAAAGTGTGAAAGACTTGAGAGAGAGAAAGAAAAGCTGCTAAGCCAAAAGGAATCCCCCTCCAGGCTGGGAGGGAAAGAATGGAAAATTCATATGGAGGCTTGGATTGGGTCCTTTTATAAAATAGGAATCCAATTAGGACGAGCCTTATTAATAAGTCCAAATATACATGATAGGCCTTGATTGGTTAGTGGGCCCAGGAGGAAGGCAAACTCAGAAAGGACCCACCCATGGGGACTTCAAGCCCATGAAAAGCTGAGAAAGAACCAGGAAGCTGTTCTGTATCACCATCTGGATGAGACTGAATTGGACAGGTTCTAGTGTAGCCAGGGCAGCTACCTGCAAAAGAAAGCCACCTTGCTCCTGATGGGCACTGCTTCCAGGACTCATGTTTTTTTTTTTTTTTTTTTTTTTTTGGTACATTGTGATGTATATTTGTGCATACACGTGGAGGCCAGAGGAGGGTGCCAGATGTCCTCCTATATCGCTCTTTCATTTTATTTCTCTGAAACAGAGTCTCTCACTGAACCTGGAGTTTGCCATTTTTTGGTTGGACTGGCTGACCAAAGAGCCCCTGTGAGCCTCCTGTCACTATCCTAAGTGCACAGATGTGCACATCCATGCCTGGCTTTTTATGTGGGTGCTAAGGATTAAGCTCGGCTCCTTTCGCTTGCACAGCAAGTACTCCTATCCACTGAGCCATCTCTCTGGCTCCAGGACTCATGTTCTGAAGCCACAACCTACACAAGTACCACCCCTTCCCCCAAACCTTTCATCTCTATTTTTTTTTCTGATTTGGGTTTAGCCTAACTCACCCATTACTATTCACCAACACTCTACCCACTCATCTGTCTATTCCCTCATGTTAATTCCTGCCACATGAAGCCTTACTTCATGCTTCACACCTACCATCTCCTATTATACCTGTTATTCTTGAAGCTTAGAATTCCCCCTTCCCAGCTTTCCCCCTAGCAGATTCCTCTTCATTCTCCAGTGCCCTTGAAGCTGCCTGACTCCCCAGACCAAAGCTGACTGCCTCAAATTCTGCACAATTGGGTCTGTCTCATAGTGGCTGTTGTGAGGACTGAAAGATAGCGTGAAAAAAAGTGCTTGCACACTTGAGTGGCACAAACACCTCACTGATGGTGCTGTTACTTGGCTTACCTCAACTGAGTGTACGTATGGTAATAGGCCCTTCACAAGATGACAGGCGTCATTATCTCACTGCCCTGCTCTTATTCCATTCCTTCCTTCCCTTCTTGTGCTCACTGTGGTGCCTGATGAAGATTATTGCAGATCTACTGCCAGTGTCTGAGTTTTCCTTATGGTTATTGGCTTCATTCTTCTCAGTGTCAGGAGGGAAAACAATCTGTTTAATTGGTAAGTTACAGTTAGTCGATTAGTGATTACCATCGTAATTAAAGCTTTATAATTTAATAGCACCTCCCAGCCATTCTTCTCTTGATGTATCTGAGAAACTCATCAATGCTATTCATTTTCTTTACCAATAAAGTTTTTTAAAAAGAAATTAAGGAGTCTAATACTTTCATGCCTTAGGCATGTAATAATTTTTGTCTATCCAATGTTACAAAAGGAAACATAAACTGAATTCAAAAAACCTTCCAAAAATGATATTAAAGCCAAAGAAAGTCAATCTACAGGTCAAATATAGACATCTGAGTAAATAATTTTGAGAGAAAGTGTATAATACTGTGAACCTGCTAGGCTCATCTTTTTCTGGAGCAACTAAGCCAGCAGCTCATTATTGAGGGAGTCCCATATTAACAGCCATATCTGGGAGGTTGGATTTTGTTTCATTGCTTAGTGGTTTTTGTCTTCTGTTTTAGGTTTTAAGGTTGGAGAAGTTTATCCAACAACATAAAGCAACTCCACGAGGACCCCAGGAAGGGTCCCAGGAATTAGACTGCCAGCCCCTCACCACTCTTGTGGAAAGCCAGGTGACTGGAACCTTTTGTGCTTTAATTAGGGATATTCCTCTTTTCTGTTACAGTTCTTCTCTTCCACATCCTCAGTGACACTTGCTGATATAAATGGACTCTTGTGTCTCTACCCCAGCACTACCAAATGTCTGGAAAAAAATCAGCACAAGATCCATTTGTAAAAACTATGAAGGAAAGAGAATTCTAAGGAATTATCCTTGTAGCTTGCAAAGAAAGGGGCTTGCCAGATTAATCTCTCCTCATCCAAGATCATGCTGACTGGGGGCAGGGGGAGACTTAGATTCTGTCCAATATTATCCACAATAAAAATAGCATCCCCTGATCCCTCCCTCCACATCCTCGCTCCCATTTCCTTCCACCATAGGAATAGGATTTGTGATGCTTAGATACCATCGGGTGAAAACTGGGCATTGTGTGCTGCATTCTGTTAGCTGGTTGTTTCACCAGGACTTCAGTGTGAATATCCACTGCCATGTGGCTTAAACAGTTCTTTCATTTTCTCACAGCTCTGGAGACCTGAAGTCATGGTGCTGACAAGGCTGGTTCCCTATGGAGGCTCAGAAGGAGAACCTGACCCCAGCCTGTCCCCTGGCTTCTGGAAACCCTTACCAGCTTTTAGACATCACCCCCCATTCCTTCCAGTCATTACACAGCCTTTCCACATAGATTTCTAGTAAAAATAGCATAGTAGTCCCATATGCCCCCAGTTTATTACATCTACACCTTATTTCCAGAGAAGGCCAAGTTACCAGGGACTAGAGCTTGGGACATACCTTCTCTGGAGCATAAGTTGACCTACAGCAAGGGTCAACATGAGTACTTGTTAACATTCATCACATGATGTCAGAAACTGTAATGCTTCCTGTGAAGTTGATGAATGAGTAACTGGGCCTTAATAACTCTTGATTCCTATTTTTGACAGCAAGAGCCACAAAAAAAGCCTTTAAATTTTACTTGTTTTATTGCTCTCCAAGTTTCCATTCTCCCTCAGCCTCCAGGAGGAGAACACTGCACAACTGCATCTGAACCATCAGCCATCAGCCTGGCCAATCTCCTGTTCTCCCACATGTGTGCACTTCGGTGACCTGCCTTTCCTCTCCCAGTCCTCCATGGCAGATGCACTGACAACATCCCTCAGGGAGGCCCCACTGGGATGACCCTCTAATGAAAGTGGGATGGAACCTTTTCCATCTTTGACTTCATTGGAGTTTTATAACAAATCATTTTACAGAGGAGAATAATAGACTTGTAAGGTGATTTCCCATGTGACAGGCATATAAGCTGCTGAGCCAGGAGGGAACACTGACCCACATGAGTCAGATGGCTTTGACCCCCATCACTCTCTTTGCTATTAGAATATAGCACACAGGACAGTGGCCAGGACTTTCCCTATTGACATCAGACAGGAGAATTCTTCATCAGTCCCTCCATGCTATGTGAGCCTAGAAGAGAGACCTAGGGGAGCCTTCTTTCCCCAGGGGGTCCTCCCTGACCTGAGGCCATCCCCATCTTCACCCTTCCTGAAGGTTTCTACTTATAAAACATGCAGATGTTCTTATTCTCCTGGAGTTTATTAGGAGCCAGTCTCATGAAATTCAAAAGAATTTCTGGCTCCAGAGACAGCTGATCTTTTCACTAGCTCCCTGTGGGATTGCCCAGAGAAGTCCCTCAAATATTCTAGCGAATTTCTCAGGTCCTTGAGGTGACTGATGTAGGAGGATGGAATGGAGTTGTCTGGGCTCCTCACTGATGAGATTGGATTTAAAATAAGGACAATAAACTGGAGACCAAACATAAATGAGGTTTAGGAAGACAATCCAGCAGGCTGTATTTTGGGGAGCACATGGATACTCTGAGCATGTGCCAAGGTTGATGAACCATCATGGCCATATGTCCATGAGCCAGTCATGATTCCTGCAGTTCAGAGTACCTCAATTTACTGCATGACTTTTGGGGGTGGATGATAATCTGGCTCAGAATTCAGAAGGAATATAAGTATATACAATGAAAAGCATCTCTTTTTCTTTTGTTCTCCATCCCATTTTATTATTGCATTGTTGTATCTCTTCCTGTATACCCTCCCAGAGCTATAATGTTCAAATGTGGGCATGATTATGGTTATATTTTTCTACAAATAACAGCATATTTTCATGTGCTTTTTAAACTTACATTTTTATAACTGGAAAATTGAAACATCAGTACATTTCCATGTCAACTTTGTTTTAAAGGAAAACAACTCTCTAGAGATGGGAGAGATGGCTCAGTGGGAAACAGTACTTGCCATAGAAACACAGGCCCTGAAAGGGTCAGATTCACCCTGAGTTTTATTCCCTTGCACTCATGTAAACAGCTACGCACAGTCATGCATGCCAGGAACCCCAGTACCATGTAAGCAGAGACTGGAGAGTTGCTGTGACTTGTTAGTCAGCCAGTCTGACCAAAAATTTTTGCCTCAGATTCAGTAGGAAACTCTCTCTATCTCAAGGAAGCAAGAAGTTGAGCAGTAGAGGAAGACACTCAACATTCTCCTCTGGCCCCGGGCACATGTGGACACAGGGTGCATGAATCTACACACACACACACACACACACACACACACACACCATACTATATACACCATAAACACACCATATTGCAGACTACATGCACACAAAAAAAATACATAGAAAACAGAAAAGTTGAGGGTCTGGGAGATGGCTCAATGGAAAAAAGGATCCAAGTTTAGAAGCACAGCATCATGTAAAAATCCACAAGACATGGCACATGTTTGCAATTCCAGCCACACCTACAGGTACAAAAAGAAGCAGAAAGCAGAATCTGCCAGAAGCTCAGGGGGCCAGTTAGTCCAGAAAAATCAGTGGTGAACAAGAAATCTCCCAAAGTATTTCAGTGAGTCAAGAGAGATAAAAATAATAATGCCAACAAAGCAAAAGCCTCCCCCCACTCTCCAAACATGCAGAGAAGGTTGCCAGACCTGGGTGTGGCTCTATCTGCACCAAAATTAGCCTGACTGAACCTTTTGTCCTTGTTGCTGGTGACCAGTTTCATGGTTCTCTTAGAGTCATAAGTACTCTTCCTAGCCTGAAAGCTCAGGTGAATGAGACACAATCTTGGTGCTTTGAAGGCTCAGATCCAAATGGAGAAATAGATATTTACTTAAATAATTAACACAGTACAATGTGTGCTATAACATTAGAAAAGCTCATATATAGCCATTATAGGAAAGGGAACTCTTGGCCTGGGAGAGTCCAGGAAAGTTACCTCAGAAAGTAACCTCTGCTGACATCTGGCACACACTGAGATTTGAGCATGTTCTCGACAATAGACAAGAAAACGAGGCAAGCTCCACAAACGTTGTGGGAAGGAGGCGATAGACCTACATGGCTTCCCTTGCACAATGGAGGCCCCAAGTGGCATGCTAGGCATATACATGAAGGATCCTTGATTCCAAGACGAAGCTAACAGGTCAGCAGACTAATAGCACTAAAGCCTTAAACTTTAAACTGTGATGTTGCGGGTGTTCTTAAGCCCTTAGAAATTGGCATTGTCTGTCTTGGCTTAGTTGAGGTCCCAGCCAAACTGAAATAAATCTGGCATCTGGCCCAGATTCACTGGAGCCCTGGATGGAGGCATAGACAGGGGCAGCAGCTCCCATCTCAGTGCAGTTCTACCATATGCTTGCTTCAGACCTCAGCAAGTATGAATACCTCCCTGAGATCAGTTTCCACATATCTCATAATATCTGACTATGTGCTGAGCAGGCAGTGTTCACAGTACCCACAACAAAAGGAGGAGACAAATGCTATCTTCATCTTACGTGCAAGGAAACTGAAGCTTAAATATGGGTATCATGATGCTGTACTATTTTTCATTAGTAATGTGGCCACAATAATCTCTGTCCTCTATAACCCTGAGACTGTGGTAATAAACAGCAGAAACCACATGACGGCACTTCTCAAAACCATCAAAGATTCTACAAGTGTAAGGTGACTTTCCAGGATCTAGTAGAGTGCTCTGCAGTCATTTTAGCAAAACCCCATTACATTAGGTGCTCTATTTTAAGGTTTGAAAGATTGTCAGCTGGACTTGAAATGACTTTGAATCCTCCCTTTAAGGAGATATCCAGAAAAGGTTAAATGACTGAAAGATGAAGACCCACTCTGAACACAAGTTTAAAATAACCAGCTTTGCTTGGGAGGAGTTGGGAGGATGACTCTATGGGAATGATCTAGAAGAGAGGGGGAGCTATTTATTTTTCCATATGCTCTATTTATACTTGGGCCATGAGATCAGGAAGAGAGCACTTGACTGAACCTGACAAATAGCCCAGTGGTGAGAGTAAGGGACTGATAATGTGTAATATCCTCAGATCCATCTGTCAGGATTATCTCAGGGTCATTCCTTCTAGAGGGCTTGCTAGGATCCCAAATAGATAAAAAGAAAAGAACCGGGGAACACTTCCAGTTGAAGTTAAGAGAAGTAAACAGTTGAAACAGTATTATTAGGTTTCCAAGAGCCCACTTAATCAACTCTTTATTGCTTGCCATGGTAAAGTACACTTGTACAATATTCTAGTGTCAACCTCGTGCTTTTTGGGTAATGTGCTTGTCCTAACAGATCAGGTGCACAAGGTGGCGGGGGAGAGGAAGGAAATTCTTGCCATTTCCATGGTATGCTGGAATTGTCAACCCATGTGTCTCTTCCCCCTGCTGGACCACATGTTTGCTGAAATCAAGAAATAGGTCATATTAATTCTCATCCTGCCAGCATCTATCATCCTGCAATGTGGCAGGTTTTTAATACATCTTTTTATATCAACTGGAACCTAACATGACAACTGACTGAATAAAACCAAGGGTGCCATTTTGAGTCCTGGTATTTAAAAGGTAAGATTAGGAGCTCTTTCAGAATTGAACCTTCAGTGGGTAAAGTGTTTGCTGCACAAGCATGAAGATCTCAGTGTGGATCCACAATGTCAGCATAAAATACCTGGAATGTGGCATGCACCTGAAATCCCAGGGCTGGGGGGAAGAGAGAGGGAATCTCTGAGGGTCACGGGCTAGCTTGTCTAGCTGAATCAGAGAGTTCCTGGTTTCAAGAGAAACCCTAACTCACAAAAAAAAGGTAGCGAGCAACTAAAGAGGACACCTGACATAACCTCTGACTGCCACCTGCACACACATACATACACACCCACCCACACACACACTGAAAAAGCTTTAGCGATTAATTTTTATTTCATTTATTTTCACAGAGAGGGAGAAAAAGATAGAAGAAAGAGAGAATGGGTGTACCAGGGCCCCTAGCCAGTGCAAATGAACTCCAGATGCATGTGCCTCTTCGCAGAGTCATCTCTCCAAGCCTTTTTTTTTGAAAGGACTCTGGTTTGGTATATTTTGTGTTGTGACAATGAAATGCCTGAGGCATCTTTATAATTTTATAAAGAGTTTTATCTGGTTCCAATTTTGGAGCCTGAAAGTTCAAACTGGGTGGCTCGACTTTGCTAAGGGCTGATGTGCGCAGGAACATGTGCAGGAGGAAGCGATCACCATGGTAACCAGGAAGTCAGAGAGAAACTTAGACCTTTTAGAACAACTCATTCTTTCCAGAATCCACTTCATGAGACAAGTGTTCTCATCTGAGGACAGAACTTCAATGACCTTAGGACCTCCTTCTGCCCCCCCCCTCCTAAATATACCATAAGCTCCAGTGTAGCCTAACTGGGAGCAGACTTCCCAACACAAGGACCTTTGGGAGAAAACACATCCAAACAATAGACACCCCTCTCTTGGTTGCCCAAAGGCTGGAAGTGAGGGACTAGAAACAGAATGGAGTTCACTTCCCTCTTCTTTGAGAGAAACTCAAAAGCCCCATCTCTCAGGGTGATTTGGTTGTTTTACTGTAGCAAGAATACCTAGGTGAAGTATGCCATGTGTTGTTGTTGACTATAGGTGCAACGTTGAACAACAGATCTCTACATAGCATTCACCTTGTTTGATGAAAACCCTACACTCTTTGATAATACAGTAACTCCCTAGTTCCTTCTCACCCCGTCTCCTGAAATCAGAATTTATCTCTCTGATTTTATCAACTTTGACTATTTCATATCCCCCTCATAAGTGGAGTGATATACAATTTGTCTACTGTGACATACTTGTTTTATTTAGCATAATGTTCATAAGATCATTCATTTTATTTGCATATTACAGAATTTCTTTCTTTTTAAAGGGTAAATAGTAACCTCATTTTCGTATCTCATCCAACTGCTGATGGACATTTTTTCCATTGCTTTGTTCCTGTGAATAGAGCTATAGTAAACATAGAAATATTCATATATATATATATATATATATATGTGGTGCTTTGAATGTAAGATGTCCCCATTGACCCACCCAGGGACTCCAACAACCCTGTCTCGCATTGCCCAGTGGCCATTTCCATAAAATAAACAATTTTTCAAATCTAATGACCCTTTCTTTCCTTCATAGGTTGTACTCCCATATCAGTAGAAAGACTACCAAATTTGTTAATTCAGAGGAAAATAAAGCCAACTTTGTATACTCCTCAGCATTTAGGCCCCTACTTTCAAAAGTCAGCATTATTTCTGCTGTCCCAGTGTAGATCAGCTTCCCCAGTCTCTATGGTGGCAATCCTCCAAACATTTGCAGCTGAAGCAGCTGCAGTTTCTACCCCAAACTTTCATTTATTTTGTGCCATATACATTTGCTCACACCAGTCCATTTTTATGCAAGGTAACCCTACACAATTTCTCAGGACACAGGCAGGAAGAATACAACAAGCCTCTCACACAAACTGTTTTTAGCCCAATCCAAAAAAAACCTCTTTCTTCCCTCATAAGCCAAATCTCTCAGTCCTCAGTTCTTTCTGTATTTAGGTGTTTCAACTCTTTCAGGAATCTGCCAAGGTTTCATATCCTTCCACATTCCTCCCACAAATCAATCCAAAAGGCCAAAAGCCACACAGGCAGGCTCCTAGCTACAACATTCCCTCTCCTCTGGTACCCATTTTCCGTTGCAGTTACCTTCTCATTGTTTTCAGAAAGCTTCTGATCAAAAGCAGCTGATGGGAGAACAGGCTTTTATTTGGGCTTTCAGTCTTGAGGGGAAGCTTCATTATGGCAGGGGAAAGCATGGCATGAGCAGATGCTGGACACCATTTCTGCCATGGCAGGTAGAAAACAGCTGCATGAGAGTGAGCTGAGTTCTGGCCAAAGGGAGCTGGCTATAACATCCGAGGCCTGGTGCCACCATCTTGTTTTAATCTCAACAATATATTCTGAAATTGGGAAGTGTGGTTCCCCAATTTTGATCTTATTCTTCAAGATTAGTTTGCCTACCCATGACCTGTTGCAGAGATCATGACAGACACTTTAGAATAGTTTCTTCCTACTTCTGCAAAAGAGCTATTGAGATTTTGCAGAACATTTCATAGAATCTATAGATTTCTTTAGGGAGTATGAACATTAAAAGCATATTGAGTCTTCCAAATCATTTTCAAGATGTCTTTCTTGTGTTTTTGTCCTCTTTAATATACTTCATCAGTGTTTATAGGTTTGTGCCTATAAGTTTTTTTACCTCCTTAGTTAAGTTTATTCCTAGATATTTTATTCTTTTTGGTTTGATTCTAAATGTGTTTTCCAAGTTCACTTTGCAGAGAGCTCAATTATTAATATATGGAAATGTAATTGATTCTTATTTTTTTTAATTGTTTCTTATTTTAGAGGAAGATGCTCCCTTTATACCAAAAAAGAAAAAAGAAATCTTCAAATGTGGGTGAATAGAGAATTCACGCCAAAAGTCATCTGGGTTTAGAATTTTCTTTGTTGTGAAGATTTTGCCTGCTGTTTAGATCTTATTTATTAGTTGTCACTGCAGGTTTTCTATTTCTTTGTTATTTCATTTTTTTGATTATATGTTTTAAGGAATGAATCAGTTTCTTTTAAGTTAAGATTGCCTTTCATAGTAGTAGCTTATTACCATCTTTATTTCTGTGGCATATAATTTCTGAGAATTATATGTCTTCTTTTATTTCTGATTTTCTTTGTTCATTTTTCTCACATTTTTCTAAGCCAATTTTGTTTATAATGTTCAACAAAATCAACTGAAGAAATGACAAGAGAACTGTCTCAAAATAATAACACAACCAAAAAAGACCAACCCATATTTTAATTAACTTTTTTCATTTTCTATTTATTCTCCTCTCATCTTTATTTTTTCTTCTACTATTCTTATTATTGATGCATCAGCTCTCATTGTTTACAGTATGCTCCCTTTTCCAGGCCTCTGCCCAGAACTCCTATAAATGTAGCAGTAGCCAATAAATCAGCCCAGAAATTGCATCCTGCAGATTCTCTTTCACAGTCTTCATGGCAATTTAGAATACATTTGGAATTCATTGTAATCTCTTTTTCTGTTCTGAGATCTTTGTCTATTATTCATGTTGCTTTCAGTCTCTTCCTTTTTTCTTGATCAGGCCTGCCAGAAGCTTGCCATGTCTTTTCAAAAATGCATCTCTCTGATGTGGTGTTCATAATTATTTTATTTCATTGATTTGATCTTTCATAGGTCTTTCCTGCTGCTTTCTTTAGGTTTATTCTGTTGTATTTTTTCTAACTTCTTGTGGATTTACAAATAAGGATGGTTATCTCTTGGTTTCTCTCTATGTTTTTAGGTGTGTCTCAGTTTTAGAGGTTATCTTTTCTATTCTCTTACTGCTTTCTAATTGCATCACCGTGCCATCAGATCACACAATCTGTAGAATTTCAGTCTTGATACTTACTTTGCAATGTAAGTTGAGGGCAGTTCTTTTCAATTTTGGTTATATGTTCAAAAGAATGCATTTGTGATAATTAAAACAAATATTCACATCATCACTCTGTAACATAGTCACGATTGATGCATCAATTTCTATAATATGGCCATCTTCCCTTTAATTCTCATCATTTTTGTCTTGTGTTTTCAGACTTTGTTGTTTGATGTCTTTGGATTCATTACAATAGCATCTTTGTGAATGATTCCTTTTATCAGGAAATATGAACATGGGAATTAAGCCATTTCATAATGGTTAGGTGATTGCTGGTATTAGAACTGCAACACAGTTTGTGCATTCTATTTTAATAAGATTTTAAAACTTGTTTTATTGACGACTTCCATATAAACCATGACAATTCCCTTCCACCACCCGTTTCCCACCCCCAAGATCCACCCTCCATTGAATCCCTTTCTTTCCAATTAGTCTCCTTTCTATTTTGATGTCATCATTTTTTCCTCCTGTTGTGAAGATCCTTGTAGATAGTGTGAGCAGTTCCTTGAAGGATAAACTAATCTCAAGGTTAAAGACTTCATTGAAACCTCATTTGAGAAATAAGCTACTAGAAGTGACATTTGACATTAAATTTAGGAACTGACCTGGCATAACTGTGGAAGCAAGATAAATATTTGTATTTGTGGTAGTATAAATGAAGAATGTCCCCCATGGACTTAACAATTTGGATACTTAATCCCCACTTGGTGGCACTATTCCAAGTTTGGGAAGACTTCAGGAAGTAGAGCTTCGCTGGAAGAGGTGTGTTGCTGGGGACCAACCTGGGGGTGTTATAGTCCAGGTCCACTTGGTGCTTTTGCTCTCTCCACTTCCTCCCTGCTGCTGCGAAGAGGTGACACATCAGCTCCTGCCATGCTTTCCATGCCATGATGAAACTTCTCCTTGAAACTATAAACTGAAGTAAACCCTTTCATTTGATAAGCTGTTTGTGCTCCATTGCTTTGTCCCACCAAGGAGAACATAACAGATTCAATGTTCAGCTGTTGCTTCTTCATCTGGGGATGAGCTTGAAGTCAGCAAGACAGGCCTTCAGAATACAGCAAACAGAGCAAAGTGAAGACCCCCAAAACCAACTGTGGCCCATGAACCAAATCAGTCTCTGAGGCTCACAAGACCCTGCCGGATGATGCTAGTGTCCAGAAGGGAATCTAGAATTCTTCATCATGAAGCTAAACATACCTTTCTTTGGTTCAAGGAGGCAACAAGCCTCAGGAGGACTCAGCATGGGCTGGAGGTGTTACAGGACTGCTTTCCAGACATGCTGGCTCAGGACAGAGGAGACATCAAAGGAGGATAGGAGCTAAGCTACTGGGAGACCAAAAACTGTCCAGGCCAACCAGATGACATCCAGATTAGCTGTGGCATGCATGAGTTACTGGAGCACCTGGTGCCATGTTTCAAGCATCCAAGCATCAGATACCTAATGACTACTGCTTCACTGCCATCTTCCATACATTATGCAGATGTATGGCTCAGGACTATACAGGGAGGAAAACCCTGGAAAATAGTATTTCAGGTTTAACTGAACCCATTCACCACAGGCAGAAGACAAGGACTAAAGTGGTAGGACTGGGGAGACTGAGTGGGCTCCTGTCCCTGGCAGGCTATCATTGTTTAGCATGGGTGGACAGGTCCTCCCCACCCAGGTAAGTACTGTCACCTCTGCACCATTACATAGGGTATTTTCTTACATTTAGAGGCAATGTAAATGATCTGAACAGAACTAGAACTTACAAATCATAAAGGAGAAAAGGGCTCCTGAGCAGAGAAGTAAAATATCCAAACTTTGGGCCACAGTTTCTCCATGCCACTGTCCACTGTGCTGGGTGATTTCTCCCATGAATGCAGTCAGTTCAAAGCCATTCCAGCCATAGTACAGGAAGTGGGCTTGCATGGGAGGAAAGTCCAAGTATACCGCACTAATCTTTTGGAGGTATACTTCTGTATTAGTCAGGGTTTTCTAGAGGAAACAGAGTTGATAGAATGGATATCCGATTTAGGATATTTAGGACAGTCCAAAAATAGCAGCCTGCAGGCCCACAGGTGAAGAAACTAGTAGCTGTTCAGTTCACGTGGCTGGATGCCTCAGCAGTCCCAATCCAGCCCAGAAGGCCTGATGGCTCCCTGGGGAGCGGCTGCTCTTCAGTCCATGATGTGAGGCCGAGTAAACTGGGTTCCGATGTCCAGGAAGGGTAGGAGAGCAGGATGTGAATGCAAGTCACAGCAGCCGGGGGAGGAAGGAAGAGGATTTCCTTCCCCTCAAGCTTCCTTATAGTTAGTCCCCTTCTGGAAGGCCCACCCACTGGGGGGAAGGGCTCACTCTGGAGAAAGGAACTCCTCCCTTCTCCAAAATCCCAAAAGGATTTTGTTAATCCTTCCTGCAGGCAAACTCAGAGACCTGCCCAAGATTACTATGGATTATTACATAGATCAAGTTGACAAATTTAATCATCACAACTTCGTATCCAAACCAAAGCTATATAGTCAGAGAACTATAATCCCATATTAACTCAAATTGTTGAGGTTATATACTTAAAACTTTTCTGAGGCCTCTACAAGTATTGGTTCATTTAATCCTCATGACAACCTGAGTGATTTTCCTCAGGCTACCAGTGGAAGAACTGAGGTGTGCACATTGAAGTCTGATACCAGAGTCCAAGCTTTTCACTATGGAAGGACTCAGCTGCAATGACTACAATGTGAGCAAAGAATGCAGATGTAAGGAAGAGTGTTTAAGGCAGCAGAGACAGCCGGTGCAGTGACTGTGAGGCAGGTACTTGCTTGCTGGTTTGGTTTCTGGGCAAGTTCCACCTGTAGAGGTTAAGGAAACCCAAAGGACCTACACACTGAACATTGAGGGAAATCTGGGAAATGAGAGGGAGATTTGTCTGAAGTGTTCATGTGGCATCAATATCTGTATGGTATTTAATGCAGTGTGACTAGCTGAGACCCTAAGGACAGAGATAGCAAGAGAAGTCCAAGGAGTTCCGGGGCAGAAAAGGAGGAGAATTTAGTACAGATTGAGAAGAGGTGAGGGGGAACAGAGAAATGTGTATAGGGATGTCACACTAACAAATGGCACATGCAGGTTCTGTCAGGTTACATGCAACTCCTTCATGAAGGAGGCAGGGTTAGATATTTCAATTTCCACTGAGAGACCCAGTTAGCCAAAGCCTAGGAACTGACTAGGTGTTTGGCATTGTGGAGGCCAGCACTAGCAGTTAAATCATGAACTTTAATAGATGTGGCAGGGCATGAAGAGGCAGAGAGGCAATTTTTTTTTCCAGTCAAGTGGAGATGGGAGCCCAAGGACCCTCTGTCCAGTTCATTCTGCCCCTTCTCAACCTCAGGCTCCTCAGACCCTGTCTAATGTCTTCAGAACACAGTTTGAAAACTATAGTTGCAAGCCAACCCTGCATTTATAGTTGACAAATAGCTCCAAAAATGGGAAGACCCTGGCTCAGGGCCACACAACTTGCTTGTGAAAAAACCCAGGTCTCAATTTGCCATTATTAAATGAGGACAAACAAATCTTTCCAGCCTATCTTATCACATGATTTTAAAAAACATTTTAATAGATATTTTTCATCCATGTACATAATGGTTTTATCTTAATTCATTTCCATTACTTTCTTTTATCTTCTCTCCCACATCTTCCTATCATTGAATCCTCTCTTCATTTTTTTTCCTTTTTCCTTTTTCTTCCCCCTCCTCCATTGTCCATAACAACATGGGCATAACATCATGCAGGTTTTGTGCAGATAATGACGACAACTGTGAGGTCATGAATGCAATGGTCATTTCATGTCTACAAGACAACATTTCAAAGCAATCCTCCCCACCCTTATCTCTTACATTCTTTCCTACACCTCTTCCATATGGTCCTTGAGCACTGGGAAGTGTGGCAGAAATGTCTTGTTTAGTGCTGAGCAACTGACTGTCACTTATTTGTAGCACTTTGACAAGTTTTGAGTCTCCCCAGGGGTCACCACCATCTGCAACAAGAAGCTCCTGTGATCATAATGAGAACAGCTCTAATCTAAGGACATAAAATGCATAGAGAACAACATATCCATTTATTTAGGGTACAACATATCCATTTCTAAGCAACATTAGCAGCTTCTCTCAGGTTGTTTCCTAAGGTAATTATGATGAACAGCCATATTAAAAAGCCTTTTTCAGGGCTGAAGAAATGGCTTAGTGGTTAAGGCGTTTGCCTGCAATGCAGAAGGACATAAATTCAATTCCCTAGTGCCCGTGTAAAGCCAGATGCACAAGAGGGCGCATGCATCTGGAATTCATTTGCAGTGGCTGGAAGCCCTGGCGCTCCTATTTTCTCTCTCTCTCTCTCTCTCTCTCTCTCTCTCTCTCTCTCTCTCTCTCTCTCTCTCTCTCTCTCATAAATCAATAAAATGTTTTAAAAAAGCCTTTTTCACTTTTATATTTCAGTGAAAAGGAGATAATGATAGCATGAACAAGGTCTGTGAATTAAAAATTCCAAAGCTTATTTCATAAGTTAATGAGTCATTTCCAGAGTCTCTTCCCATACCTCATTTCTCAATGGTTCTGGTCATTAAGCTCCATGTAACCTGACCTCTGTAATGAGATGTAGTTTGCTACAACCTCAAACATAGATGTGGTAATAGTAATTGTAGTTTATATTTCCTGAGTACTGACTGTATGCTGTCATTGTCCTCTGACCCTCTCCATAGCCTGTGAGTCAGACCCATGAAGAACCACTTTGTGGTGAATACAGGACTATTTCATGAAGAAGCCCATTCCATTACTCACTGAAGATGGGCTCTTTCTCCTCTTCTCTCTGGTTTCAACAAGCAGGGTTGTATCATGGAAATTCAGATTGTCTCATCTTGACATTGTTTTTGCCTTAGGATCCACGCTTGAAGCTGAAGGAACCTTCTCAGACAATGTCCAGAAAAGAGTGTCAAGATAAGCTAGCAGCTGATGAAGGAACCAGCAGTGATGAAGAAGAAAGGTACATGTGGACTAGCAGCCTTCCTAGTGCTGCCGAGTGAGAACTCAGTGCAAAAGGTCTGGGTGTTTACTCCCTGCATCCTCAAGTGTTTGTTATTGCCCTTGGCATCACACATAGGGAGGGAACAGACATCTTGCATGTTATTCTGCACAGCTATAGCTTTACACAAACTACCTTATTTAGTTGTCATGGAAACCCAGAGAAGTCATTTTACAGTTAAAGAACCTGAAGCTCAAAGTCATTAGTAATCAGGCCCCACACTCAGGTCTGGACTGGTCCAAAACTTTTTATTCTGTTGTCACTAAGGCTGAGCTTTGTTACCTAGGGAAATCTCCATCTGCACCATCTATGTTAATCATTGCTGTTGTTGCTACAATGAACATCCTCAAAAATGTGATGTTTAACTTATGGGTGAGCTACTTTTATGCTTGGTGTGGCCACCTCTGCTGGGCCGCCTTTGCTGCCAGCTGAGGGTGAGGTGCTACTGCTCTAACCTAAGTTCAAGTTTCTTCCATGAGCCTTCACATGCTGGCACCATGCCAGTGGCTTGTTGCTGTTATGGGACAGGGAAAGAGCCAGATGCATAAAGAAAATGTGGTACCTGCATGCAGTGGAGTTTTATGTGACCATCAGGAAAAATAAAGTCATGACAGTTTCAGGGAAATGGATGGAACTGCAAGTCATTCCATCACATGAGAAAATTCAGACTGCAAAGGACAAATACTCCATGTGTTCTCTTGTATGCAGAATCTAGACTAGAGTGATTGGAGTTTGCATATGCTGCTGAGAGAAGTACAGTCCACTTTGGAAAGTGATGTTTCCACAACTGGATATTTAAGCAAAACAAATGAAAACATATATCCACCACTTCACAAGAATGTCTCTATCGATAGCCTAAAAGTATAAACAGCCCAAATGTCCATCCACAGAAAAATGGACAGGCAAATTGTGGTATATTTGTATAATGGGATACTACTCAGCAACAAAAAGGATGAATCACTGACACATGTAACCACGTAGATGACCCAGGGACACAAAGGACAAAAAGCCAGAAACAAAAGGAAATAAGGTATAGCATATGGAAATATATGCTATGTGTGTCTTGTAGTACTCTGTGTGATTTATAAGGAATAGAAATTTACTGAGCCCATGATCCTAATGACCCAGAAGTTCACAAGACTGTGATTACCACATGCCATGGTGGCCTCTGGTGATGCTTTATTGTTGCATTATATCATGGCAGAGTGTTTCAAGACAAGGCAAATCTGGCAGAGAACATGACCCATTGAACTATTAACCCATAAAGAGATAAGCCATTCATGAAGGTAGAACCTAGTGACCTGTTTTAGTTAGCTTTTTCATTGTTGTGACTTATATCTCAGAGCAACCACTCAGAGGAGGATTCTTTTGGCTCACAGTTTGATTTTCTATCCATGGACCCATTGTTGTGGGGCTGAGGCAAGGCTGAACATCATAGCAGGTAGCATGTGGTGAATCCTACAGCTCGCCTCATAGCACACAGGAAAGAGAAGATGCATGAGGCAAGATCCATCTTTCCAGGGCTTGCTGCCATTGACCTCCTTTAACTAGGTCCTACATTTTGACCACCTTTCAATAATACCATCAAAATCTATTGATCGTGCCCATAGACCTTATGATTCAATCACTTTGCAAAAGCTCATCAGATGACATCCAAACTCCCAATGCCACAGCCTATAGGGGGCAGCTGAGATTTAAACATCATACGATCCAATCACCTCTCAAGTCCTACTTCTAACCACCACTAACAGATGACTTTGGGAATTAAGTTTCAAACACAGAAACTTAGGAGACACATTCAAACCATAACAAATACCATACCACATGACTGTCTTCTCATGATGCTTCTGATCAGGCCAAAATAATTGATAGTAATGAAATCAAACCAATGGCTATCTAAGAAAAGAGAGTGGTGGAATTTGGGACTACTGGAAATGTTGCATATTTTGATAGAGATGATTTCAAGGTTGCATATATTACTTGTCAAAACTCACAGAATTATGCACTTGTATTTCATTATATGTAAATTTTGACTCAATGAAGCATTTAAAAAATAATAAATGAGCCCCTATCCTGAAAGGAAGTTCAGCTCCATCCCAGGGACTCATGGGGAGAAGTAGTACATCATTCTCAGCCTTAGGATCTTTAGTGACTAGGGTGGTCATATCTTCAAAGGGCTGAAGAAACTAAGGAAGAAAGTGACTGGCAGCCTCCACTGACTTCTGTGATGAAGGAGAATCCAGATATCCAACAGCTACAGGAGGACTGGCAAAGCCAGAAGACCAGACTGCAAACCCAGGTAGAAGAATGGTTCTTGCCAGCATGTGCCTCACCCCTTAGAGAGTGAAGGCAAGTCTCCTACTACAGACAGCCTTGGAGAAGCACACAGGACCAGCTTCAGCTGGGAAAGGTCCAGGGCAAGGTGACCTTCTTGGTTTTGCTTATTCATTCCATGTTTCCTGCCAATTAACAAACCAGATAAAATTCCTTGTATTTTATACATTAGGGATATATCTATGTGTATGTATACACACAGAGATCTGTGTAAGGAGCAGAGGTGTAGCAGGCAGTCAGCTCTCTGTATTCTTTATTTCCATATATGTGTATTTGACTACCTGCAGATTGAATGTATGTGGAAGAAAATGCATCTTTACTGAACACGTACATATACTTTCCTAAACAAAACAGCTTACTGTTTACATTGCATGGATATTTCATTAGGTATTATAAGTAGCATATCCAGGAAGACATATGTAGGTTACTTACAAATACTACCCCATGTTACATGGCCCTGGAACTGCCCCATACAGATACACAGGGACAACTATATTTTACCAGAGGAGGTAAGAAAGAAATGAATCCCACAGGGAGGAGGGGATGGAGAGGGTGGATGGTAATGAGGAGTGGGGAGATGGAGCATTGAATGGAGCTATTGGCAGTAAGGATTTAGATCTGAGGGGAGCCAGGCTGCCATGCAGACCTCTGCAAGGTGTTCTGGCCCCCTCTTGATTTATCTGGGAGTTTGTATCCCAGCTAGGGTTCCTCTCTTTCCTGGCACTCAAAGCTCTACCTGTGGAGTCCTCCTAGCATCTGCTGCCCCAGCTTCTCCATGCTTGCACCTTCCTCCCCCTGAGAGCCTCATGAGTAGAGGAGGCTCAGCAAGGCTCTGGTGGCCCTAGGAAAACTTGCACTTAAGGAAACAGTCTCAGTGAAGGTAGAGGCCTGGTCTGAGGCCAGATACTTGTTCCTGCAGGTCTCCCAGCTGCAGCAGGCTCTGGAACAGTGTACCCATGATTACAGAGAAGACATGAAGACACTCAAACAGCTGTCAGAACATGAGAAGGAGAAACTGCAGCAAGAGCTTCAGGAGAGCCTGCAGCAGAGCCAGGCCACCAAGGCCCAGCTCGAGGCTGTCCACCAGCGAGCCCTGCGCATGCTTCAGAAGGCTAAAGCCCAGGAGCTCAAGGTACGGCAACTCTGTGAAGAGAAAGGTTTACAGCCAGCCCCTGCCGCCCACTACACTGCCTTTTTCTATTATGTTCGGTACCCACAGCAGCCACACAGGTCATCCTGATTCTAGCTCCTTTTTCCACATGAGAAAAAGTGCAGACACAACAGTAGCTTGCCAGCGAGTAAGTGGCAAAGCTGACAACCAGAGTTTTGTCTACTGGGGTCTGTGTTGCTTTTATTTCTCCGCATGTGCCTTTGAAAACATAAGAATCACTTGTGTTGGGTATCCCAGTAATGCATGCCTGGGACCCCAGTACTTGGAGGTTGAGGGGCAGGGAGGATTCCTTTCATGACTTGAGTGGTGCTGGGCATGAGTCATGATAGGGGAGCAGCAATTTGAAAAAGGCCGTGGCAGCTAGAAAAACCTTCCAGACAGCTTGGGAAAGTGCACTATGATGGTCAGGTCTGCGATGACATTTAGCCCAGTGGGCAGTTCAAGCACACTTCATCCATCACCTTGTGCCTGCTACCTCCCTGTCAGTCTTAACCAACACATTCCCTCCTGCCACTTAGAAAGATCCTTAAAGCAGTATCTCATAGAAAGGGAGCAAACCTTGAAGAGAGAGCAAAATGGAGCCATGACCTAGGTGCTCCATACAGGGGCAAATGGAAAGGGCTTGGGAGTCGCCATGTCACTAGACATCCAGCCCATAATGCAGCAAGGAAGTAAGGCTTTGGAAGACACGGATCCAGGGGAAAAGAGGATGGATGGGGTCTCCAAGGGATTTGGCCATGTGGAAATTGTGCCGGAAATGCTTTATATTTCTGGTTTGAAAAACAAGAAGTTAGCCAGGCATGGTGGCGCACGCCTTTAATCCCAGCACTCGGGAGGCAGAGGTAGGAGGATCGCCGTGAGTTCAAGGCCACATTGAGACTGCATAGTGAATTCCAGGTCAGCCTGGACTAGAGCGAGACCCTAACTCGAAAAACAAAAACAAAAACAAAACCAAGAAGTTGCACACAGGAGCACTTTACTCGTGACAGTTATCCAAGCTCAGCAGAGAATGCTATTTAAACACTCACAATAATGAACGGATGGATATTTCAGTACAGTCAAAAATGGTAGGACTATGATAAATGGAAGAGGTATAATGTGTGGTGATCTGAAATCATCATCTCCATAAGGAGAGAACACATCATAACCTTAAAAATAATCAAGATACACCAGAATAAAGATGAGATCGTCTCAGTGATAGTAAATTCCAGAAGAAAGCACTAACAGTGAACAATGGCAGCCTCTGAGATCAGGACAGAGAGAGGGGAAAGAGAATGTCATTATTTCTGTTGCTTAGTGCAATTTGGCTTCTTATAATATGTGAGGGTATTGCCCTGATAAAAAATACAAAATAAGCTTTACAAAGGGAATGACACATGCTTGGGGACCGTTTGGCATTTGCTAAACGCTCCAGATAAAAACAAAGTCAGTTCCCTACCAGGTGTGTCCAACATTTTTTTTTAAAAAAAATACTTATGTATCTACTTGTAATCGAGAGGGGGGGGAGAGAAAGAGAATGACAGAGAGAATGGGCATACCAGGGCCTCCAGCCCTATAAACGAACTCCAGATGCATGTGCCTCTCTGTGAAGCTGGCTTTATGTGGGCTCTGGGAAATCAAACCCAGGTCATTAGGCTTTGCAGGCTACCACTGAGCCACCTCTCCGGCCCAGCCCAACCTTTTGGCATTGCAACATGACAGCATTGTCATCTACAAAGTTCATGCTTGATAACTGCAGTCAAGTGACCAAATTATCTTAAAGTATTTTAAGTTTATGGTTTTGTGTTGGGCCACTTCAATATTTAACCTTATATCCCTTGAGCCACAGGTTGGACATACCACCTAATCTTCCAAATATGCTTGCATTCTGCAGAGCGGTCTAGTGGATGGGATCCCAGGTCTGTTAGCTGCCCCAGTGCCAGCCTTTGTCTTCCTATGGGCTTTTTCTCTCAGGGCTGCAGACACCAGTCTGTTACAGAAGGGAGAGGAATCCCCCAAGCTTTGCCCACCTGTGAGGAGTCGCTTCAGAGGCTGCACGGGTTGGACAGAGAACTCAGGCTCTGCCACAGGAGAGGAAAGGGTGCCCTACCCAGCAAGAGCTGAGCACAGTCTTGGAGACTTTGCAAGAGAATCAAGGGTCTTCATTGTTGGCTCTAGTCTACATGAAGGTGATTCCAAATGAGTCTAAAGAAGTCAGATTAGGAGTGCACCATAGAGAATTTGCTTGGCATGTGCAGGGCCCTGGATCCAATCCCAGGCTAACTGAGAAGCATTAAAGTATTTGTGTGGTATGTGCAAGGCCCTGGATTCAATCCCTGGTCAAGGAGTGATGAAGCATTAGAGCATTATCCTGTTACATGCAAGGTCCTGGATTCAATCCCTGGCATCACAAAAATACACAGAGCAAAAGAATCATTCTGATTTAAGCAGAAGACATACTCACTGCTGGTATAGGGTGGTGGTTAAAATGAAGAGCCTAGGTTCAGGTTTTAGTTCTGCCATTTATGATGTGTGAGAGCTCAGACATTGATTGGCATTCTCTAAGGAATACAGTGCACATATGAGGAAGACAGGCTGAGCTTAAGAGGCCTGAGGTTCTTCTGTCTTTTCAGGTCAGACTTAACTCAGGGGCAGAAAGACCATGCACCCTGCTTTTGCTGCCTCCACCATGAACTGTCCTCAGCTCTTCACTATTCTGATCCCCCTTCCCTTCTCTGCTAAAGGAGAGGTGGGGATAACCCTGATTATTTTCTGTACATCCTCGGAAAAGCTTAGACATTTGTGTGTTTGTGTGTGTGTGTGTGTGTGTGTGTGTGTGTGTGTGTGTGTGTGTTATGAGAAGTGAATGCATGTGCAAGCACATAATCTAGTGGCTACATTCAGGCTTGGTCCTCAACTCCTACCTCATTTGATTTGACGCAGGATGTTGTTCACTGCTCAGTTCACTAGGCTAGTTGGTCAGTGAATTTCCCCATTTCTCCCATTTTCATATCAAATTCCATGGTAGGTATGCTGAGATTACAGAACAACTCCCACCCCAACAGCTTCTGGATCCAAACTTGGTTACTCAAGTGTGTCAAGTGGCAAGTGTGTCAGGTAGCTATGTATAAAAACCATTTTCCCCTGTCCTGTCAGTTGTAGTTATGTTGGAAGGGTGGGCACAAATAATTCCATTTTTGTTGTTGGCTTTGAGACAATGTTTCAACAAGAAAAAAAGAAAAGGGATGGATGGAGGGAGACAGGGAAGGTGGGAAAGAGAGAGAGAAACCGGTGTGTTGGCACATGCCTGTAATCCATTGCTTGGGGGTGAAGGCAGAAGGATGAGTTCAGGTACAGCCTGGGCTACATCAGACCCTGTCTCAGAAAAAGAAAGAGACAGTGTGTAACGCTATGCAGCCCAGGCTCATCTTCAACTCATAATGCTCCTGTTTGTTTTACCTTCCCAATCCTGGGATTACAAATTTGCCCAATGTGATTCTGATAATTTATCCACCTGTCTCTAAACAATAAAATTCTCTGACGTCACTTTTGTTATGAAGAGATTTGTCCTGGTTGGTGTGATTTGATCCCAAATTTGGGAGGGGGTAAGTGATAGATAGAGGTATAGAAGGAGAGTGGCTCTTAGGTCAGGCCTACCTGGAGACAATTCTTTTTTTAAACATTCCACTGGTCTTTCTTTTCACTATGGTGATTTTTGTGTTAGCCCGGTGGTCACCACCATCTGAAAAAGAGAAGATTCTCTAGACAAAAGTGAGAGTAGCATTATTATATGTGTTCCCTCACATTTTGAAAAAAGTGCTTATAAGCAGTTTAGTGGGCATAATATATGCATTTATCCAGACAACAGCAGGTGTTACTCTCTTAGGCCTCATGACCTCTCCTGCCATAGGCTTTTGACTAAGTCTCCAGTCCAATTAGAGAGCAATTGGTTTCCCCTAGAGTCAATTCTTAAACTTAATTTTGTCTGTCCTACTGGGTGATATCCTGGCATATCAGAACAACAGCTGCAAATGTTATAAAGTTTTATATAAAACCTTTTGTATATATACCTGGAGAGATGGCTCAGTAGGTAAGAACATGTATTGTATGGCATGAGGACCTGAGTTCACTTTCCAGCACCCATATGGAAAGCCAGGTGTGGTCTTGTTGGTTGAATTAGGTTGTCCTTGGTTATTCCTGCCTTTGGAATAATAAAAACAGATTCCCTAATGGAGAGTAAGGTTAGCATAGGTTAAATGAGACAAGTATTGTTAATTTGGTGAGATTATAATAGGTGTAGCCTTTCTTTAGGCCCATGTTTAGTGGAAGCTTCCCCTTGGAGTTCAGATTCTTGGTCTCCATAGGATTTTGGCTTGTATGCCTAATTCTACCCGCAAGACCAAAAATGATAGCAGACTCTCTGACAAGAGATGACCCGCCCACAGCACATCAGCTAGGGCCCAGGGGAAACCACAGTGGAAGTGGTGGGGTGATCAAGAGTGCAGCTCCCACATTGAGCCCAAACCTGCACCAGGATGATGGAAACACACTGCAGGTACTCAAAACATTCCAAAGCAGCTAAGAGCTCAACACTGCAGTATATTTAAACTCACCCACCATGGCTCAGGGAATTTGCAGAAGAGGGGGAAAGATTGTAAAAGCCATGATGGTTTGATACCCAGAGGCATTGCCCCCATCCAGTGACTCACTCAACTCATACAACTCACACAACTCCTAGCTTTCAACTAGCAATCCCACTGAGGAAGGCCCTCAGTGGAGTGGGGGCAAGGAGGAGGGAAAACACCAGCACATTGTAAGGGCTGAGACTCATAACCGCTAGTGAACACCAGAGGCTTTCACCCATGGTACTTCCCCCATGAGTCTGAATCTTAGTATGCCAAAGAATTGGACAAGCTTAGTAGAGAGCATTTTCTTTTATCACACGCGCATTTATTCACAGCAGGGTAAGTTTAGAGGAGCTGGGAGTAGGATTGGAAGTCAGCCCTCCACCATGTGGCTTGGGAGATTTACAAGGGAATTGTAAAATTACACAGAATCACCAAAAGTGAAGTAATAACACACATGTTAAAGAGAAAAAAATTACCTTCCCTCCTTCCCCCCCTTCTCAGATCCCACCAGTGGTAAGATCAGAGGAGGGGGGAAGAAGGCCGTCTGACTCACCACCTGGACCCCAGCCTCCAGCAGTCAGGAATGGCAAAAACAACACCTTCCAAGCTTAAATTTGATTTTTTAAAAAGTTTTTTTCCTTGGAGGAGGGGCCAGGGAGGAATGTTTGGAACAGGTGTCTTCCTCCTAACATCTCTCAACATGACTTGTTCATACAAAGGTTCTTCTTCTAATAATAATAATAGTAATCCAGATGTGGCTGAATAGACTTTTAAACCCCAGTTTTGAGGAGGGAAGATGCAGAAGGATCTATCAAATGAACAAACAAACAAATAACAAAATAAAAACAAGCTCTAGGTTCAGTGGGAGAGCCTGTCTCATGGAAATCAGGTAGAAGAGCAATAGAGAAGGACACCCAACACTGAACTGTTCTCCATGCCATGCATTCTTACACCCCCCCAAAACCACATATGACACACGCCAAAGAAAATACTTCGACAATATCAATACCCATGTACAAAACAAAGCTAGGCATAGAAGCCCGTGACTGTCACCTCAGTGCTGGGGAGGTGGAGACAGGAAAATCCTTATAGATGGCCAGCTAGTCTAGCTGAATCAGTGAGCTCCAGGTTCAAGTGAGAGGCCCTGTCTCAAAAATAAGGTGGAGGTACCCCTACTTTCTCTGTCTCTCTTCTCTCCATCTCCATCTGCTTTCAAATAAATAAAAATATTTTAAAATAATAAGGTGGAGCAAGAATAAGGAAGACACCTCATGCCAACCTTTGGCCTCTCTACCCACATGCATTTATACACGTATGCACCTGCACACATATGTGCATGTACACATGAACATTTACACACAAAAGATCAAATTATATCTATGTATGAAAGTACTGTGATAAAACCCTTTACTTTATATACTAAATAAAAAAATGATAATTAAAATATGGCTGAGTATTGCTCCCAAAACTAGCCTGACAACCACCTCCAGGGAATAGCAACAAACATGGTGGTGAACTGAAACACATCATAACAGAAATGCAGAGGCTACAGAGAACTCAACACTAAAAACAATCTGCTAACACACCTGCCAAGGCTAAGGGATTCTTGGAAAAGAGGAGAATGGGAAAATTGTCAGAGCCACAGGGTGATTAGAAGTATCCTGAGGCGTGCCCTCACCAAGACTGACAGAGGCCCTAATTATCCAACAATGAACATGAAGGAACCTGCTGAGAAGGACCCTCAGAGAAATGGGGACCAAGGATAAAGGGAGAAAGACTGTACCCTATGTAAAAATATATGTGTGTGCATATAGTTTTTATGAAAAGCACAAAAAAAAAAGCTTCATGCCTCTTTCCTCTTGCTTCTGTCCACAGGCCATGGAGGAGCGCTTAAAGAAGGAATCCAGCCACAGCCTCCAGATGCAACACCAGGCGCACCGGCTGGAGCTACAAGCCTTGGAGAAGGCCAGGCAAGAGCTGCAAGAGGAGCATGAGAGGGTGCAGGCCCAACAGGACCTACTGCTAGGTAAAGACCAGCTGCCCACTTGGGAGGGCCCACCTGGGTGATCCTCACCTGGGATCCAGCTGCACACGTGGGAGGGCCTCCACATATGGGATCTAGAGTCAAGCAGGGTGTTGCCTCACAGCGAGGAGACACATAGACTAGAGAGTGCCCCATCACCAACTACCTGGGTAACCTTGAGTGAGCTCTGAACCTCATTTTCCTTTTCTATTAAATGGCGCTGCAACTGCCCCTCTCTTATAAGGTCACTCTGTGGATTAGAGATGTTAAGTGTACCTATCCAGCATATACCATAAGTCTAGTTAACAGAGACATCATTATCATTATTATTCAATACAACTCAGCTCTGAGCAAGTTTCATGGAATTTCCATTCTGAACACAGCTATAAATTGGGAGAACTCCAGCTGCCAGGAGGTACCTGTTCTGCCTGCCCCAAGTTATCCCCAGGATGAAATGCAGCCCTTCTTCTGTCTACATCACAGCCCGCTTGCAAGAAGTATTTTGTGAGCTAGGGGAAGCAATTAACATCTCGGGAGACAACTCCTGGGTTTGAGGCCTGTCTCCTACACTCACTTGCCATGTGACTGTGCTTTACTTTGCCATCTGTCCAGTGAAGACAGTAATAGCATTGGCCTCATAGGGCTGTAATGAGAACACTTGTGAGTAAATTTCTTCCTGGGTGGTTCTGGTTTTAGTGCAAATCCTGCTGCAGTGACACACTGCCTTCTGGCCCCATGATCCATCCAAGACCCCATACCCATGACAAGGAAAACTGGTGACTGTTCCCTTAAGAGCTAATATAAATTTCAAGGTTTCCACTTTGAGTCTCAACCCCAGAAGAGGGCCCCAGGTCATTTTATCAAAATTTTATCTTCTTCCCTTGGCTTCCTTACTGGTGCCAAAGCCCAGTTTGACCTCAAGATATGGCACTGGTCTCAGGCCAACCCATTCGAATATACCATCCATCCTAACCGGGCGTCCTACAGTGGCCAACCTGATGGTTCAAAGCAAATGACTTGCTACTGTGAATCCCCACTCCACCATTAAACAGATGCCTAAATGGCTGGGGTGATTTTTTCACCCTTTCTGGTGCTTACCATACAGTGGAGCTGGGATGAGTGGGTGCAGAAGGATGGTGTGCGGATAATGCGTATCAGACAGGACACATTGAGTGTTCCGCGCATGATACTGTTTCTGTTCTGCTGCAGTAAGTTTGGGAACGTGCGCCATCGTCTCCCACTGTTCTTCCTTCCCAGAGTCCCTCAGGCAGGAGCTGACAGAGCAGCGTGCTGCCTGCCGAGAGCACCAGAAGGCCCTGGGGGCCCTGCAGGCGGAGCTGCGCGCTCCAGCCATCAGCCCGAGTCCTCGGGACAGAGAAGAGCGCGCAAGCAGCACGGAGGTCAGCACTCGGCTCCTGCGCACCCGTCCCCTGTCCTAAAGCAGCGCTGAGCCGCAGAAAGCAGCCGCCCTGTCAGGACGGGCTTTGGGGTTGGGTCACCCCCTGCCTGAAACGGCAGAGCTTTATTCACCGGGTGGTCCAGCCCCAGGGCCCCTCCGCCCCCAGCTGCCCGAGACTGCGCGTGCGCCCGTGCCTCCCCCCGGAGCCCGGGGCGCCCTGGCCGCGCACCGGCCTCGGGGCCTCCTGACCCCCGATCGCGCCTTCCCGGCTGCCTTCCGCAGGACGCCGGGCCAGGCTCCAGGCCCCAGGCCCCCGAGCAGGGCCGGGAGGACGCCGGCGGCCTCCGCCAGGAGAACGCGCAGCTCCAGGACGCCGTGCTGCGCCTGCGCGCCGAGGTGGAGCAGCACCAGCAGGAGGCGCTGCGGCTGCGCGACCAGCGCAAGTGCGTCTGCCCCACCCCACCCAG
>PVHP010016411.1:0-35953 GCA_004024765.1 Zapus hudsonius | reverse complement strand
TCCCCCTTCCCCTTCCCCCCCAGGGCCCGGCGGCGGCGCGCATGTGCAGCTCCGCAGGGCTCGGCCGGCCGCCGTCTCCCCGCGCACGCGCGAGCTCGGCGAGGCCGCGCCGGCGGCTCTGGGCTCTGGGCGTCCCCGGTCCCCCGCGCTCGCGCCCTCTGCCGGCCCGCGGTCCCTCGCTAGCCTCTCACCCGCGGCGCCCCACGCCCGCGCTCCGCCTCCGCCCGGGTCCAGAGCGCTTCCGGCGCGGCGCCCGGACGCGCGCGGTGGGCGGCCGGAAGTGCGGGTCTGCTGGGCCGGAAGTGGAGGGTGTCCGAAGTTGGAAGGCAAGTTCCCGAGGAAGCCTGGCCGAGGCCGCGCGTCCGCTTCGCCGGGGCGGGACTGTCCTGGAGCCCGGCGGCATGACCAGCCGGTCCCGCCCGGCCTGGTCCCTGAGGCGCGCGCACGGGGAGACCCCGCAGTCCACCCTGGGGTCCCGGTGAGGGTTAGGGCCGCGCCGAGGCTCCCGAGGAAATTCAATTCTTCCCCGTCCGTGGTCTCGGCAGCCGGGCAGCGGGCAGGAGGTTCCGGCGTGGTGAGTGCATCTTGGTTGGAGCGGAGCGAGAGCGCCGAGCTCACACACAGGCCCGGGGCTTCGTGACGCGCTGGCACGCGCACCGGGCTGCGAGTGACTTGCAGCCTGAGCAGAGGACGGCCGGAATGATACATGATCTTCCATTCCCCACTCCCACCACCCTTGGCTCCAATCGTGGAGCGCCTGATGACGATCTGATATTATATTTGTATGGTTCTGTTGTGTTTCTCCCGTAATCAGGACCCAGAAGGTATTTGTTGACTGCAGAAATGAGATTGGAATCTCATTCACTGCACTGAACGTGGACTTACGCAACGTTTATTTTATATCACATGCTGGTCTAGGTATTTGATATTTATCTATAATAAAAAGACTCCCGGGCGTGGTGACACACACCTTTCTTTAATCCCAGCACTCAGGAGGCAGTGATAGAAGGATCACTGAGTTCAAGGCCAGTTGGAGACTACATAGTGTATTCCAGGTCAGCCTGAGCTACAGCGAGACCCTACCTCAAAACAAACAAAGAGATTCCTTCTCTCTGGTGCTGACATTCTTGTGGGAAATAACATTTAATTTGTCAGAAGGGATGGGTAGATTGCTTTAGATAAAGTGCTTGTTACTTAAACTGGAGTACCCAAATTCAATCCTCATGTAAAAAGCTGGAAACTGTGGTGGGCTTCTGTAATCTCAGCAGGCCAAAGCTGACCCTCAGCAGGCAAGATTTGAGGTGGAGACTGGAGAATTTCCTGGAAGCTGTTGGTGAGCTCAAAGAACCACAACAGAACCAGAATCCAGAGTGAGAAACTTTGCTTTGCAAAGCCTTATAGTCTGTGTTCAGTTCCCCACTGTCCATGTGGGACCTGTGCATCTCCCCATGGAAGACATTTTGAGCTAACAAGTATCAGTGGTAGCTACACTGTAATATTTCTTGTATAATAATTATATATAATTATGCCCATGTATACTGAACAAAAAGAGTCCCAAATGGAAATGAGTTTAGACCAAGATATTTACCATGTGATGAAAATCAGGAATGGGGGTTGGTGAGATGGCTCAGCAGTTAAGGCACTTGCCTGCAGAGCCTAACAACCTGAGTTCAGTTCTCCACTACTACCCATGTAAAGCCGAATGCACAAAGTCGCATATGTATCTGGAATTAGTTTGCAGTGGCAGGAGGCTCTGGTTCTCTATATTCTCTCTCTCTCTCTCTCTCTCTCTCTCTCTCTCTCTCTCTCTCTCTCTCTCTCTCTCTCCCCCTTGTTCTCTGTCTCTCTGTATTAATAAGTAAATGAATAAATAAAATATTTTTTAAAAATCAGGATGGGAGGGAGAACAGTAGGCTGGCTTGTTGAGAGGCAGCTGAGATGAGGCTATTCCAGAGGTAAAGCTGTGACTAGGAGAGTTGGAAGCTCTATTCATGGTGGCATAGTGGTCCTGAAGCCAGAGAGAAAGCTGAAGAACCAGGCGAGGTGGTCCCTTTTATGAGTTCCTAGAGAAAGGGTGGGTCTGGAGAAGTCAGTGAGTCAGTGGAGGAGAGAAAGAAAGGAAGGTCTCTAAGAAGGAAGAGCTGTTCTGCACAGCCCTGCTTTTAGATAGGACTCAAGGCCATAACCCAGATAGCTTTGGATTTTCCTGGCAAGCGGCCCTGGGTTATTGTTTTTGACTGGCCCTGATCTTGTGCAACAGGGGCCTCTTAAAGTGACCATGTCTATTTTCTAAGATGTTCAAGGAATTATATTGAGGACCAAAAGTTTTAACAATGGATACTATTTAACAGATATGTTAGGATCTATTTTTTTAAAATATTTTATTTATTCATTTTCAAGCAGAGAGAGAGAGAGAGAGAGAGAGAGAGAGAGAGAGAGAGAGAGAGAGAGAGCGCACCAGAGCCACCACCTTGTGGGTCTGGCTTATGTGGGTCCTGGGGAATTGAACCCGGGGCCTTAGGCACTGGAGGCAAGTGCCTTAACCTCTGAGCCATCTCTCCAGCCCAGGATCTATTTTTAAAAATTAGATCTTTAAGGAACTAAATTTCATATGATCTTACATGTTTGACTGGAATTTTTTTTTGTAGTTTGTATTGACTTTTTCGTATTTAGTGCCACTTTGGCTGTGTGTGGCTGAAAACAGTAAATGTTGACCTCAATAATCTCTTCAAACTAATCACACTTTGCTTTAGATCAGTTTGCCCCAATACTCTTGGTGAAGTTTGGAAATCATTTTAAATAATACTAATTAAAACAGCAATTATGTTTCTGTGTTTTAGTCAGTTTACTGCTTTTTATAAACATGTGGCAATACTGTTTCCCTTAATGTTGTGCTTTTAGTTTAATTTTAGTCATCTGTTTATAATTGTTTACTCTTGGTGTGCAACTCTTTAGGTTTCATTATTATTTGTTGTTGATTTCCAGTATCTCATTTAAGGGAGCTAAATTATAGCCATCACTTCTGTTTTTCTTTCTTTTGGCAAGTGAAAATTGGGATCATGTTTTATCTAATTTAAGGAGGACGAAAGATATGAATGATACCTTTAGTGGCTCAGCAATATTTGGGTGCCATCTTTCTCCCATGAACATTTACTTGGCTTGCAGCTCATTGATACAGTGTTATTATAATCTATGCTGGTGTCATAAGAACAGCTTTAATTTTCTTTTTCTTTGATAAGCATCTTTTAATAAATTGCTCAAACAGGAGAACTTATTAATAACATTAAGTTATAATAAGAACACTTCTTTATACTTCATGTTCTTTAAGTGTGGCTTTAGTTAATCTTATAAAGTTGAATTTAAAAATAGCACTTGGATTTCTCTGCAGAAATTCCTTCTTTTCTGGAATCATTTCTAATGAATAACTGAGCATTTGGAAACTGTTAAGCCCACCTAAGAGCTGGATATTCCTTTTTCCACATTACTGTGCTTTCCTTTTATATATTTGATTTCTACTCAGTGCCTTCTACAAGCAATAAATTAATGGTTGTCAAGTGATTTTGGAAAATGTATGTTCCATAATCAGTTTAACTCATTTGTAGGTCAGAGTTACTTGCAACTAATATGACACTGTCGTAGTCAGCCACACGCTGCTGGAGTGAATCTCCAAACCAGGCACAATTTTGGGGAGGAAAGTATTTATTGAAACTATCAGATCCAGGGGAAGTTAAGGAAAGGCTGGCCCCCCTTTCACAGATCCAAGCAGAGACAGAGACAGAAGCCCACCACCAGCACCTCAAGCAAGCAAGCACATTCCAAAACTCACAAAACCAGAGGAACTCCAGGCTTGACCTCAGACTGCTTTTTGCATATGTAAAGCTAGAATTCCAGACCCAGCCCAGAAACACCTTAGGGCTGAACCCTAGGATCTGGCCAAGGGGACACACCTCCTATAGCCAGAACTGGCTGGAGACAACTTACAATTAATAATAAACTTTTGATTCTATTGGGGGACATTATTCAAACTACCACAGACACATTGTGTTGCAGACACAGATTAATATTAATTACTTTATTAACAATATCTATAGATTGCCTCTTAGATATAGACAATATCTATGATCATAATTCCCTCCCACCACCCTCCTTTTTTCCTCATAAAGTTTCCTTCCACTGAATTCCCTCTTTTTTCCATTAGTCTCTCTTTTATTTTGATGTCATCATTTTTCTCCTCCTATTATGCAGATCAGACTGTTTTTTGCTTTGCATAAGGAAAAGAAATATTCTTCTGGTTCTCTGAAGATTAGGACTGGATATGTTTGTCACATTATAAGACTGTTCTTGTCTGCTAGTCTTCATCTGTGCAGTTACTTAGAAGGAAACACAAAATCTAATACATTAAAATAAAGAAATTTTAAGCCGGGCGTGGTGGTGCATGCACCTTTAATCCCAGCACTCAGGGTGCAGAGGTAGGAGGATCACTGTGAGTTCAAGACCACCCTGAGACTACTTAGTGAATTCCAGGTCAGCCTGGACTAGAGCGAGACCCTACCTCGAAAAACCAAAAAAATAAAAAATAAAAATAAAAAAAAAATAAAGAAATAAATAAAGAAATTTTGCCTCAAAACAATTTGGGACTAAATCATTGAATTATACAAATTTAGTTAAATAGCTGAAATAAGAAATACCATGCAACAGAGGATTTTATGTGATATGTATCTGGCTTTGAAAAATTACTTTTGCAAAATGTTGAGACACTGGTTCTTAAATGTATCTGACAGAGACCAAGCAGGAATTTCTGCCTGAGATGGGCTTCCTTCTCTCTGTACTGCAAGGCAGGTATCAAGTACAGTGAGATCCTCTAATCATGTTATTTTCACTAATTTTAAGCCAAATGAGAAAATATATAGGATAGTGAAGGGCAGAACAGCAAAGCAGAGTATAGACAAAAAGGAAAAAGATTTCACCTAACAAGCTATATATGTATCAAAAAAGATGGAGAGATTCTTTGGTGACCAGGATATTGTAGAGCTATTCTCCAAAGTGAATGAACTAATGTATATTCTTTTTAGCATTTACAAGTGAGCCTTTTGATCTATAGCTTTACCAGCCCCAGGGATTGTCCCTCTTGAATTTTTGCAGATGTATGAGAGTGGTGTCATTGTGCTTGAAGTTCCATGATGAATCTGAGGTTTTATTTTTTTTATTTTTTATTTTGAGTTAGTCTCAAAACAAAACAAGGTCAAGTGTTAACAGCATTCTTTATCTAAGTTTTTTCCTATGTCCTTGATGGTATTTATAATTTTTTGCCAATTGGAGGTTTCTTACAGTATAAAGAATAATATGTTCAGAAAAATTTTAATTTCAAACTATGAAAATGAGTAGCAAATCATTTTTTCTAGTGTTTGGAAGAAAATAATAAAGACGTACTTCAGGACTAGGCTGCCTGCTATCACTTTGCTGTGTGGTAAAGTTATTAAGGAAAGACCACTCCGTGCTCTTGCTGCAAATTTTTTAATTTACTTGTTGATTTATTTACTTATTAGACAGAGAAAGAATGGAGAGAGTGAGTGAGTATGGGCATGCCAGGGCCTCCTCCAGATGCATGTGCCACTTTATGTATCTGGCTTTTATATGGGTACTGGAGAACTGCTGAGCCATCTTCCTAGCTCTCTTGTTACAAATTTGATCGTTGTTGTTTTAGACATTTTTAAACTCCAGGATGAAAAATCCATATTCATTCATCTTTTTCATTCATTTCTCCTTTCTTTCCAGCTTAGCAAATCATTTATTTTTTCACTAGAGCTGAGAATTGATAAATCTGGTCTTCACACTGATTAGGAACTTTCAAATACTCAAGAAAAGCCGGCCAAGGTCTAACATTTATTTTTTTCCTTATTAATAGAAAGTCACCTCTGAGAAAAGTTCTGCTCATGTCCTTCCAGACAGGAGGACCTACATTTGTACTGGGTTTACTTTTCCAGACCTCAGCAGCACGAGTCTCATGACTAATACAAGTTTCATAGTTGTTAACTCCCATGCCACAAGCTTAATCTTTTATTTCCCCTCACCACATTTGAACTTATTTTCTCTGTTAATTAGAACTGTTGTTTGATTCAAGGTTTTGCTTTGTTGCCTAGGCTGATCACTAACTCTTGGGCCTCTGCCTTAGCCTCCTAAATGCTAGGATTACTGGTGTATTCCAGGACACCTGGATTAGAAGTAATTTTCTGCCTAACATCATCAAATATGGGATCCTGATTTTACCACATACTTTTTCCTCAGGGCCTGCACAGGACTGAGTCCACATGGAAGAAGAATTTCTTCTTTTCTATGGAGCAAGTGGCAAGGTTAGAACAAAGCATGTTCTTGCAGCATGCATGTTCTGTTGCATGAAACACACTTCATCAGAGATCTGTTGTTCACCCTGTGGGAAGATTGGTGAGATAATATCTCTATTTTGGAGGGGTGCATGGAGTATCTGAGATAGCAATAAATACTGATATTGGGGAAGTAGAGTGCTGAATTGATATCACCTGAGAGGTGGAGATAGGACTCCCAGGGACAGGGACATTTGAGCTTGACAAGGAGCACAGGCCTCTGCTCGCAGACGATTCTGTCCTGCATAAAGTGCAGAGCTGAAGAATGTTGTTTATTGCTTTCCCAAATATTAAAAACTTAATAAAACTTCTTAACTCATCTTGGATGCTTTTAAATTTATGCTTTCCCATGACATCTGAACATTACAGTCAACCAGCTCAAGTCTAACCAGTGTCCAGTTTATACCAAGTCTCACATCTTCAGCATGCCTATTGATTGCTGTCTTTTATTATTATATTGAGTTTACAAAATATCTACTCACTACCACTGCTTAATATTAACTGTTCTTTTTGTCTGTTCTTTTTTCAAAAGAAATAAGGCAAAATTTAATAAAAGGCATAAATGATTACCCAAAGCCAGAATAGTGTACAAACTGCAAAGCTTCTGAAATTCATCTCATTACTGTGAGCTGGCATGGATGTTTCTGAGTGCTTGTAGGAATTTACAAAGAAGCTTAAAAAGTAATGATAGAGCTTGAATAAGCCTTACAAAATATTAATAAAAATAATTCCTCTAGAACAGATTTCATAAAATTGAATTCATAGGATCAGCAATGAAATTGCCTTATTACATACAAAGAGTTATGGTGATAGGAAATCCTCAAAAGGTGCATTATTGGCATTTTTAAGACATTGTTTTGCTAGGCATGCTGAACATGTACTTTTTATTCTATTTACATTGCCTGTGTTTAAAACTGGATTGTGACAACGTGGCAGTTTCCTGTGGTTGGTAGAAAAGCATGCTTGTACCACACCCACACACTCAATGACTGCAGTGCATGCCAGTCTCTAATTTTATGATAGCTGTGTTTCCTGTTAGGCTTTACCTGTTATAAAATTAAAATCTTATTACTTTTCATTTCCCAAAGAGATGCTACCTACAGGTGGGGTGGGCGATGGAATGTGATTAAGTAGTATAAGAACACTGGCCTAGGATTAACTTTACATATGTGATATATATGACACCTGGGCTGTATATTTGAGTGATGCAGTCTTTTTTTTTTCTTTTTAGATGTTTTATTTATTTGTAAGCAGAGAGATACACAGAGAGAGGGGGGGCCTCTAGCCACCACAAGCAAACTCTAGATGCATGCACTACTTTGTGCATCTGGCTTTATGTGGGTATTGGGAAATTTAAATCAGGTTATTGGGCTTTACAGGCCTTAACCTTACCTTAACCTCTTAATTTATCTCTCCAACAACCCTAAAGTCTGTTTTTCTTTATTTTTAATATGTATTTATTTGAGAAAGAATGAATTGGGCATGACAGGGCCTCTTGCCTCTGCAAAATTACTCCAAGTGCATGCTCCACGCTCCACTTTGCATTTTGGTTTTTAATATGGGTACTGGAAAATCAAACCCAGCCTGTCAGGTTTTGCAAGCAAGTGCCCTTAACCTCTGAGCCATCTCTCTAGCTCCCTGTTTTTCTTAAAAGACAACATTTAAATACTTTTGACATGGCCATTGAATATGTCAGATGTATTCTTTTTTTTTAATTGGAAGGTATATTCTTTTTTTTTTGGTTTTTCGAGGTAGGGTCTCCCTCTAGCCCAGGCTGACCTGGAATTCACTATGTAGTCTCAGGGTGGCCTTGAACTCATGGTGATCCTCCTACCTCTGCCTCCCGAGTGCTGGGATTAAAGGCGTGAGCCACCACGCCTGGCTATATTCTTTTTAATAGAATATAAATTTTAACCTTGTCCCCTTTGTAATTCCTTTACACTACAACTATTCCTTGTCTCACTTTCAGGGGCCCCGATCTTCTGGAATCAAATCCACCAGCTTGCCAGTAATCCTTGGCACTACTTGTATCATGGTGGAATGGAAGACATTAGGTGGAGTTAGGTGGCTTTTTAGTCTGACAATGTCATTAGTCAGCCAGGCAACCTTGGGCAGACATTTTTTCCAGGGCATTGGTTTCATTATATGCACAATGAGAGGACTGGGCCTGGAGGGCACTGTAGGATCCCTTGGTTTTCTAAGATGTTTATGCTATATAGGACATTCCTGATACTATACTATTATTATTATTTATTGTTACTAAGTAAAAACTTTATATGGACAAGTTACGAATTGGTACCATCATTCCCCTTCTCCCTATCCCCATACCACTTTGAGAGTCCTCCTCAATAGGATTGCTTGTATTCTCCGTGGGGTTCTGGTGAGAGCAACAGTTAGTCATTTTGGGGTAGGGGTAGGCAATGTCTCTGGATATTCCATCCCACTCTGGTTTTACAATCTTTCTGCCCCCTCTTCTACAAATTTCCCTGAGCCTTGGTGAGTATGTTTTAAGTCTATTTTGGTGTGTTTTGGGTATCCTCAGTGTCATAGTCAGCCACACGCCACTGGGATGAATCTTCAGTTTGGGGGAGGAAAGTATTTATTGAAACTACAGATTGAGGGGAAGTTCCGTAACAACGAAAGAAGCTATCCCTTTTTCACAGGTCCGAGCGGAGAGAAAAACTCATCACCAACACCACACACAGAACAGCAAACAGGTAGGTGAGCCAAGGAGATAATTTCTTCTCCTTATAGCCTTAGGGTGGGGTCTTACAACCCTTCCCCAGACTTAATGGCTTCCTGAGTCTCTGGACTTTCCTTACTGCACTGCCCACACAGGAAAGGATGTTTACTTCTAGCTTCTTTGAGCTTCCTTACATCTTGCCCCCTACTGAGAGGCTGCCTTCCTGTAAATATCCTGAGACCCACCCAAGATTACTTGAAAGGTCAAGATGACATCAAAACTTAACCATCATACCCAGTATCCATCACCATACCTGGTTCAGGATGTCAGGCTTTCATTGGGAGCAGCACTCTTGTTCTACTTACCAGTTCCTCTCTGGTTTCACTAGGGACCTAGCTGATGTATGAGGGATGGTTCATCTCCTGCCAGGGGTTCAGCTATCAGCTCTTCTCTTGTTGATAGCTTTTGGTTATCCTAGGCTCTTGCTGCCTTCTGAAAAAGAAAAGTTCTCTAAGAGAGTGAGATCAGCCTAGGTTAAGTGGGATATGCATTGTTAATTTGGAGAGATTTTGATGGGTGGGGGTAGCTTCTCTTGAGGCCCAAGATTAGTGGGAGCTTCTTGTTGGGAGTCAAGATTCTTGGTCTCCATAGGATTCTGACTTGGTTCCTAGTTCCAGCTATGGATTCGTGGATCTCTTAGCCAATCAGAGCCATTGGTTACCCACCTAGACTGGGTGCCTCTATTGCACAGGTGTGTATATCTTGTCATGCTAGTTGCCTTTATAAATCAGCATCCTCTGCTTCTTCATTCCATTGTTGGCTGTATTCCCCCAGCACTGTATGGACTAACCACTTGGGAACTAGCTTCCTTTCCGATCCTAGCCTGGTCTCTCAATGTTATGTGTCAGCAGCATGTGGTGTCTTCAGCAGTAGGGTCTTACCTTTTACCTTAGCAGGTAATCAAGTGTTTTGACAGAAGCCTGGAGAGACGCAGTCTTTGTGATGAATACTAACTAGACTTCTGTCATGGTTTGATCCAGGTGTCCCCCACAAACAAATGAATGTGTTCTCAGTGATCTATCCTCAGCTGATGGCAGTTCAGGAATTACAACCTCACTAGAGCTGTGTTGTTGGGGGTGGGCTTTTGGGGTCCTAAGCCAGCTTCCCCTTGCCAGTATTTGGCACACCTTCCTGCCGTTATTTCCAGTGCTGTGGTGGAGGTGATGTCCACCCCTCTGCTCATGCCATCATTTTCCCTGCCAGGATGGAGTCTCCCCTCGAGTCCGGAAGCCAAATAAACCCATTCCGCCACAAGCCACTTTTGTTTGGGTTCTTTCTGCGCAGCAACTATAAAAGCTGACTACAACAACTTCCATTCCTTTGAAGTGCTTATTCCCCTTTCAGATTTGTCTCTTGCTACTGCCCAGCAAGTTGGGGGACACAGAGCACTTAGGGTACATTGCTGGCCTACAGAATGGCTGCTACATAATCAACACTTTGACAAGCGCTATGTGATCAATCACTATACATGGTGTATGACTATCCTGGACAGAAGAATGAAAAGATACTATGACTCCTTGAGACTACTATGAAATATTCACTCCAAAAGTGAAAATACGTTCATTTTCAGTTCCCCACGTCATAGCTGCTCTGTAGACTGACCAAATGCATCTAGCAACTAGCTTTCTAGCAGACTAAAAAGCAACATAGCCACAGGACTGGTATACTTGGGCTATTCCTAACTTTTTTCCATTAGGTTGTGGGAGGGAATGGCTATATCTTACTTTTATGTCTTTAGTTCAATAATACCAGACATTTCCTTGATCAGTAGTACCATCTTTTCATAAATGTACAGACTGCAGATTACATTAAACATACGTATACATTAGAATCCCATTAGACAAAAGATTATGGGCTGACTCAGTGCTATATAGATATTTGTACAAGTGGGCCAAGAAGAAAGTTCAAGAACTAATTATTTATAGACAAAATGGCTAGGAGCTTGTTGGGATTTCTTATCTGATTTTAGATATTCAGAAAACTACTTGGTTTTTGTAGCAGAACAGGATAAAATTGAAAAGCATGCTTGAAAAGAAAAAAAATGAGTTAGTTGTTGCCACCTTTCCATGCTTACGGAAGACACTCCATAGCAGGCCTTAAGTACTCTGCAAGGACAGTGCAAATGCAAGCAGACAGTGGGCCTCTAGTCAGTAACATGTTATGTGAGCTTTTAAATCAGGAATGAGGCGATGTGTAGAAAGAAAGACGGACTTTTTTTCCTCCCGTCCACTTTGCCACTCCAGATGGGCTTTTATCTGGGATCATCCACCTTCATGCTACTGATCAACTACTTAGTCTTTCTGTGTCTCAGTTTCCTCATGAAAAAGGTAGTTAGTGAATCTATGTCCTGATTGTGGTGATGATTAGAGATAATAAATAAAAGCTTTATAGTTAATGCATTAATATGTCTCCGTTAGATTCTTGAGTCTACTTTCCAAACTTTGCTTTTCTTGAAATTTCCAGAAGGAAAAGAATAAAAAGCAGATCTCATGGAAAATAGGGTTCCTCCATGATGTAAGGAACTAAGGCATTTAAAGTAGAAGTTATACTAAAATCTAATGTAGCACAATTCTGTCCTTCTAAGTATAGTAGCCTTGAACAAATTTATTTTTCTTTCAATAAAGTATTTCACAGAAAAAAAATTTTTTTAAAGTCTCTTGGATTTCTAGATTAACATAATGCCATCATATAAAGTCTTTCTGTTCTTGAAATATAGATAATAAAAAACAGGCACCTAATTTTATACTTTCATATCATTGTAGTTTCCTATATAAGTGAGATTAAAAAAACAGTGCCAAATTCTAAATTACATTTTTCATGTAGAGTACCTACTGATACTACATTTGTAAAATGCTCTAGGAATAGAAAGAATTACAGAAAAGTAATTCTTGTTTCACATTGAACAGGATTGCTGCTGTTCAAAAGAAAGAAAGGTGTCATTCTTGACACGGGGTCTTAGGACTTGCATGACATCGTGAGGCAGGGAACATAGTATCCTAGAGCTCGGCCACTAACCCATAGGATGTTGTGGTTACTAGGGGCACCTGCTTAGCTTGTCTATGTTTCTTAGGACTGTGACAGGTCACTACAAATCAAGTGGTTTAACAAAACAGAAATGTGTTCTTTGACACTCTGAAGTTAAGGTTTCATTTGGGCTTTGCTCACTCTACATAGGAAGGAATCTTCTGGCTGCTGGTGTGGCCCCCAGTGCATGTTGTTTCCTGACTTGTGGATCGGATTGCCACTCCATTCTCTGCCTCCTTTGTCATTTGACCTTCCTTGTGTGCCTCTGTGTGACTTTTCTTCTTAACGGAACATTAATCATTAGATTTAGGACTTAATCTAGCCCGGGATTACTTCATCTTAAACGATTATGCAAAGATTGGGTTTCCAAATAAGGCCACTTCATGAGATTCTAGGTAAATAAGAATTTTTGGACTTTGTATGTGAGGGCTCCATTCATCCCACTCTAGCCCCCCCTCTGGCCCTTCTTCATATTTCGATCCATGAAATGTAAACTCTTTTCAGCCACTTCATTTCATTGTTTTGTGAACTTTTTTTTTCAGGAGAGATAAGAACTAGAAAGACAGCTACTCAGGTAGCCTTGTAATCTACTCTTCACACTTGCACAGGTTTAACCAACTGCACATTGAAAGCCTTGGGAAAATTCCAGAAAGTTGCCAAAAGTACAGCTTGAAGTACTATATGGGCCATGTCACTGGGTCTCTCTAGCACTCATGGATTGGAAATGTCTGTCTCACATGCCACTTGGGTGCTGTACATTTAGATATTTGGTCATTGTTCTCTAAACATGATTACTTATATGTCATTTACATTGAATTTAAGATTATAAGTAATCTAGAGATGATTGAAAATGTGTGGAGTTTATATGCAAAAACTACCACTTTGTATAAATTCCAAGGATCAACTATCACTTTGCAAAATTAATTCAAAGCCAGGTGTGGTAGTGCATGCTCTTAATCCCATCACTCAGAGGTAAGTGGATCACTGAGTTTGAAGCCAACCTGGTACTATGTCAGCTTGGGCTAGAGTGAGACACTACCTTGAAGGAAAAAAAATAAAAATAAAAACAATAAAAGAAAGACTAGAAAAGAAGAGAGTCAAGAAAAGATGATGGTTATGTTTGTCTTCTATTCCATGTTCAGTATCTTTAATGCACTGTTGATGCTTCATAGTTTCATTACAGAACTAATTTTGGTTTCAAGTGCAGGGTTGCATTCTGTGATTAAAAGGAACATCGGTGCTTGAGAATGCCTTAGGTGACATAGAAGTAGGGAACCCTGGGACAGAGAGCAGAGAATAGAGAAGTTGGTGTGTTGGGATTATAGAGGTGGTATGGGTAATGTTAAAATGAAAATGACCACCAGGGAGACCGCTCTGAAAGGAAAGGTTTTTAATAGGAGGAAAAGGACCCTGAGCTCCAGGCTAGCTCCCAAGGTGGGAGAAAGTAAGAGGCCAGATCAAAATCTGGCTTTTAAGGTGGATGTCCAGCTTGGGGGAAGGGAACCAGGTGGTCAGTAGTTCTCAGCATCAGGAAGGGCAGTGCCTCCCACCAGACAGATACAGCAGGTGGGGGGTGTTATCTCCTGTTCTGGAGGAGAGGTCTTGGTGAAACTTCTCCTGAGGCCAGCTGGGGGAGGGGACGGGGTGTAGCCTGAATTTTCGACCTAACAGGTAGGAGGGCTGCGAATCTGTAAGTTAATTTAATCAATACGTACTGTAAGCTAAAATCCATTCAAGGGACCAGTAATATGTAATGAACGAAATTAACTCTGGCACTATCCTTCTGAACTGTCCCCAAAGAATCTGCAGAGGTGGCTCCAGAGTGACTCATCTTTATGAGGAGGGGCATCTCTTTGGAAAAGCAACCTCACTCACTTTTGCTCTCGTATATCCTCAACTGACACCTAAGATGGTGGGGATAAATATTCTTTCAAATCTATAAGTGACTACCTATTCAGCTGTATCAGACCTCATTTCTGTGAAGTTTTATTTAATAACTGATAGGAAAGGGAGATCAGAAAATCTTTATTCTGTTAGAGTCTGGTGATTAATCTAGAAAATGGTCAAACATGCTACTTGGTAGCATATTACCTGTTTTTACATTTTACTGTATGTTATAGTCAACATCTTCTTGCAGCATACACACACACACACACACACAAAAAAAAAAAGCAAAAGCAGCTGATAGGAGGAAAGGGTTTATTTTGGTTTGCAGGCTCAAGGAGAGACTCCATGATAGCAGGGAAAATGATGGCATGAGCAGAGGTTGGACAACTTCTCATGGCCAACATTAGACAGACAACAGCATCAGCAAAGTGTGCCAAACACTGGCAAGTGGGAGTCTGCTGTAACACCCATAAACCCACCCCCAATGATACACCTTCAACAAATTTCCAATTCCAAAATGGCCATCAGTTGGGGATTAAGCATTCAGAACACATAAGTTTATGGGGGATACCTGAATCACACCACCACACTATATTAAAAAAATATGAAAGTTGAGAGGTAACTTTCCAGTGTGTCAAATAAAAACTGTATTTTAAGACAACCTTATAATAAGCTCACTTAATGCCCTTAGGGGAATGCATGTGGTCATGATGTTAATATATGCTGATATGGGTTTAATTGTTGAAGTCTTAACATCCAGGATCTCAGCAATTTATTTGGAAAAAGAGTATCATAGTCAGCCACATACCACTGGGATAGACCTCCAAACCAGGCACAGTTATGGGAGGAAGGGATTTATTAAAGCTACAGACCCAGGAGAAGTTCCATAATGGTGAAAGGGCTCACTCAGCAGGAGAGACCTCCTCCTTTAGTTAATGCTTCCTGTAAACCTCAGAGACCCACCCAGGATTACTGTGGATTACTAAATAGGTCAAGATGACAACAAACTTAACCACCACAAGACCACCCCTTGTCTACTTGACATCAAACCATATCTCCTTATATTATGCTTAATGTCCAAGTGAAGACAGTAACAAGATCATAATTCTGCCTAACATGATATGACTGTCCCATATACAATCAGAAATACATAATTCTCCCCCCCCAATAGAAAGCAAGGTCCCTTAACTGTGAGTTCTCTAAAATCAAAACAGGTTACATGCTTGTAACATATAATGATATAGAGTAAACATTTCCAAATGCTTCCAGGCATAACAAGGAAAGACTGGACCAATGCAAACTCAACAACCATTAGGCAAACATTAAACATCTGTAGTTCAAGTCCGATATTACAACATTCTCTGGATTTTCCATATCTGCCCCTCCAGTTTGGCTGAGTAGCTGGGGAAAACTTCCATCCTTAGCCGACAGTGCTCCAAGGTAGCTCCATTATACAGTCCTGGTCTATCTAAACATCTTTGAGTCTCCATTGCAAACCTCGGTCCATCTTCCAGTGGCTTCACTGGCCAATCAGGGACTTCACACCCTGTTCCATATACTGCATCTCAGCAGCGGCTCCTGGAACCGTGTGCACTTCATGACCCACTCCATGCAAGCATTTCTCATGCTTCCAAAAGCAATACCAGGTATGCTGGACATAGTCATGTTGTTAATTTGGAGGTGAAATAAACATTTAAGAGCAGGTTTCTTCCTTTCCGCTATCTCCTTTCAAAAGAGTTTGCACAGTCTATCATTTAGTCCTTCCTGGGTGGAAGCACCTCAGGCATCCTGTCCATTGTTCTAATGTAAAGCAGTTGGGCCATCTTCTTTAGAATTGCTAATGTGGTGACAGTAGCAGCTTCAGTAACCTAAAGTCTCTGTGCCAGTAAGTCAAACTTGCTTTAAGTTTTTTCCAACCTTATTCTTACAATTCTCAGTCCATTACTTAAAATTCAAAATCTTGATCAAACTCTCTGGGCATGGGCAGCAAAATGCATCTAGCCCTTTTTCTAGGAACATAGTTCCAATAAAGTTCTCTGCAGTCTCTCCTTCCCCTTAGAAAGTTCATAAACTAAACCTCCAAATTCAATTTTCTCTTCACTTAGCATTTTCACATTCTCACCAGAATAGTACATTGGCTTACTGCTCTGGAAGGAATCTTCAATTACAAGTACCAAATCCAAATTCATGTCTATTCCTCTAGCACACAAGTTCCAGAAGACCAAAATTTACATGTTCAGATTCATCTCAGTAATATCACCCCACTCCTGGTATCAACCACATGCCACTGGGATGAACCTCTAAACCAGGCACAGTTATGGAAAGAAGGAATTTATTGAAATTACAGATCTAGGGGAAGTTCCATAATAGAGAGGCTGGCCCCCCTTTCACAGGTCCAGAGAGAGAGAGAGAGAGAGAGAGAAAGAGAAGGAGGGAGGGAGGGAGGCCATCACCCACACACAGCAGCGGCAGCAAAAAGGCAGGGGGGAAAGAAGAGATTTTCTTCCCCTTGAGCTTCCTTTTATCCTGCCCCCTACTGAGAGAGCCACCTTCCCCACTGTGGGAAGGGCTCACTCTCAAGGAGGTACCTCCTCCTTTTAGTTAATGCTTCCTGTAAGCAATCTCAGAGACCCACCCATGGTTACTGAACAGGTCAAATTGATAACAAAACTTAACTATCACATAGGGTCATTGCAGAAATAATTTTCTTAGTCAAGATGTCATTAGAGTGAGTCCAGTCTCACTAGTACCTTTATAAAAATGGGACGGTTGCACACTTAGATAACCATACCAGTCAGCCAGTACAAACAGAGGACTGAAACTTGGAACAGGTCTTTTCTTTAGCCCTTTAAAGAAGGCAAGCTAGTTGATACCTGGGTTGGGACTTTTTATCCGGTAATGATAGACAATAAACTTCTGTTGCTTAATCCACCTAGTTGTGTGTACTATGTGGCAGTTTTTCTTCTTATAGTCCCACAACTGAGTGTGGAAAGAGGAAATCCAGCCCCTTTTCAGACATGATTAGATGAAGCTCACCTAGGAGGGGCAACCTTTGACCTTTCCCTGGTGTTCATTTTCAGAGATTTGTTTTGTTGCAACAGGCCTGATGAAGTGTCCCCCAGCCTTTACCTGCTTTGATAACCAGCCCTGTTTACAAGCTGTGTTTAAGGCTTAGGCAGTATTTAGACCTTGCTAAACATTCAGCTTCTTAAGGTTCAGCTTTGGATGACTTGGTGTCTCTGAAGAATGTGAATAGGTGAGATCTGAAGATGGCTTGTGAGATGTGCTGAAGCAGTTAGGCTGTGGGCAGTTCTGTAGCTGTGAGAGGTTCTCAGAACACACAAAGCAGATATGGGCTGTTCCTCTTTAAACCACTTTAACCGTCCTTTGTAGAACTAAAGGATGCTAAGGATATTTACCTATTTTTATCAGTTGTCTCAATATATATGTGTATTTTCTTCTTTTTAGTCAATACAGGCTACTCTGTCATCATTGAAGATGTTAGATGTGGGAAAGTGGCCAATTTTTTCCCTTTGTTCTGAGGAAGAATTGCAGCTAATTCGTCAGGCTTGTGTGTTTGGCAGTGCTGGCAATGAAGTTTTATATACTACGGTCAATGATGAGGTAATTTTTCTTTTTCTTTTTTTTTTGGTTTTTCGAGGTAGGGTCTCGCTCTAGCCTAGGCTGACTTGGAATTCACTATGTAGTTCTCAGGGTGGCCTTGAACTCACGGGATCCTCCTACCTCTGCCTCCCGAGTGCTGGGATTAAAGGCGTGTGCCACCATGCCTGGCTGATGAGGTAATTTTGAAGAAACAGCCAGCCACCCATATTTTTAGTAATGGATTTGTTAAATTGAATACCTTGGGAGAAGTAAGAAAAAAGTCTTTGATAAAAAGCATTGCAAGTCTATTTGTGTTTGTTCGGTAATGAAGCAGCTTGTGCTAGCAAGACTGCCTGAAGTGTTTTATACGCTTGTCAGAAATAGACGTACTTGAACTGAAAGTGGTTTCTCCACAGATTTTTGTGCTTGGCACAAACTGCAGTGGCTGTCTGGGAGTAGGAGACATTCAGAGCACCATTGAACCTCGAAGACTGGATTCTTTAAGTGGCAGAAAGATAGCAGGCCTCAGCTATGGGAGTGGCCCACACGTTGTTCTTGTGACAACAGGTAACAGGAACTCAACAGAGAGTTCTAGCCATCACTGTGTTTGTGAGATGTAAGACCAGCACAAGCTCTGAAATTAAGAGCACACTTTCTGATTAGGCAAGAGGTGCTGGCTCTGTTGGGAGCTGCACCATGCATTGGGCAACATGCCATATGATTGTATCTGAAGACCAGAGTAAGGTAATGTAGCACATGGAACCTAACAGTTAGAGCCATTTTAGATGTATGAATGGTAAATAATCCCAGCAAGTCTAATTATTATATGAGAACTCTGCTTCCTTTGTGTGGGCCTTGGGAAGTCTGTTCTGTAAACCGAGTAGCTCTTTATTCTGGCATCCCTGTAACTCTTAGCATTCTGTGATTCTCAACATTTAATAGTGAATAATGGGTAGAATTTGCAATTAGTCATGTAGGGAATTAGACATTTTCATGAACTCAGTAATAAAGCACTAGAATTCAATTTTACCTTACAGTTCTAAATTCCAAGGATTTGGGGTTTATAGAAATAGCAAGTTAGATTATTCAAACTACCTTTTTATTAAAAATATCTGAAATTCTAGATAAGATGAATATCTGCACATATATTTTTTGCACATTTTTAAAAAGATTTCATAAAGTACTAACAAGGCAAAAGGAGTGACCAGACTTTGGTTTGAAGAGAAAATGTCAAAGGCTAAAGATACAGCTCAGTGGTCCAGCACTTTCTTCAAATGCAGGAGGCCCTAGATCCAATCCCTAGTAAAACACACCCAGAAAAGGAATGAAAAAGGGAGGGGACAGGGAAAGAAAGGAATACTTGTGAAGTAAGAGGTTAGAGGAGACCTTGAAGCCGTTTTGCTTTTAAGTTACCTGCCTGCCTGCTGACACTGAGCTGTGGCTTTGTGTCCTCAGGTAAGGGACACAAGTCAAGGTTCTGCCTAGTCTGAAGCATAACAGAAGATTTCAGATAGGCTGGGACTTCAGGCACAGAACTGTCAGGGCAAGATTAGCCACTTCCAGGCTGGAGAGATGGCTCAGCGGTTAAGGCACTTGCCTCCAGTGCCTAAGACCCTGGGTTCAATTCCCCAGGACCCACATAAGCCAGACCCACAAGGTGGTGGCTCTGGTGTTCTCTCTCTCTCTCTCTCTCTCTGTATCTCTCTGCTTGAAAATGAATAAATAAAATATTTTTTTTAAAAAAATAGCCACTTCCATGGATTGAAGAGAATTTCTTGCTCTGAGCAAAGCAGAGAGGAAAACAATAATGAGATCAACCCTCTCCCTAGCAAGTTTGCAGCTGTAGATTTGTTGTTGAATGCACATCAGACTGGATGGTCTAAGAAATCTCAGGCCTTTAATTAGGGCTGCTAGACCTGCAGCATATTAAGGGCATGATAGAAATTAATGCATATCCTTTCTAGAGTAAGGCACCTCATTGAAGGCCTGGAGGAATCACCACAAATAACTTAAGCAGCATATAGTCCAGTGTAACCAGGTGTGTGGGGAAGACAACATGAGTATAATCAAAGACAAAATTTCGAGTTGACCTTGAAACATGTTGGCCTATCTTTGCAATTTTAGAATTAGGCAGTACTTTATGTTATGATGAGCTGAGCAGAGCAGCTTGGTTTTGTAGACAAAAAAGGACTGAAGGAAACAGATAAAGAAAGATTGACCGATGGTAAAGTTACTTTCTGTTACAAGGATTGAAGCAGACAGAGGAGCCTGTTTGAGAATTAGCTCGCACCTTCCTCCCTTTCTCTGTCGTGGTTTCTCAGAAGGTCAGATAAGAATCTTAGTTTCTGCATGATGGTGTGAAAATTCATCATGTGTGACTCCATTTCGGTTGGGTCTAGTGCAGGAACTCAGTCCAAACTAACCTCCTTGTATTAACTCTGTTTAACAAATGAGAGTCAGTAGAAGCAACAGGCAAGAAGAACTGACTACTAAACACTAGATAATTGAATTATTAGGCAGTTACAAAACAGCTGAATTTATTGTTTGAAAAATATTTGAAAGGGCTGGGGAGATGACTCAGTTAAAAGCACTTGCTTGCAGAGCCTGCTGGCCCAGGGTTCAATTCCCCATTATCCATGTGTGCAAAGTGGCACTTTTGTCTGGAGCGCCTTTCCAGCAGCAAGAGGAACTGGGGCATCCATAGTTCTACCCTCAGATATATAACAAACAAATAAATAAAAAGAAAAAACTTAAAAAGATCTACAAACTTCATCAAAATTGAAAACAGATCCAAACGAATAAAAATGGCAGTTTGTATGCCACAAAAGAGAAAGTCCATAAACTGGAGGAGACGAAACTACGTGGAATATAGCAGAAACCAGGAGTGTGGAAAATACAGATAAAATGGGTACATGCTATATGATTTCATTCACTTATAGTTCAAAATTAGGAAAGAATTCTTCAATGTAAGGTGCAATTAAATTTTTTTTTTTTCCCCAAGAAGATAGGGTCTCGCTCTCACTCTAGCCCAGGCTGACCTGGAATTCACTATGTAGTCTCAGGGTGGCTTTGAACTCACGGCAATCCTCCTACCTCTGCCTCTTGAGTGCTGGGATTAAAGGCATGTGCCACCATGCCCGGCGTAATTTAAAATTTTTTAAAGTTAATTTGGTGATCCTTTCATAAAAAGGAAACTATGATTCAGCAGAGTTCAGTAAAACCTTTTGCGATCTTTTTGACTTTTTGACATGTATGTGGGTGTGCATGTTTGTTTGTGTAGAGGTGCACATGTATGTGCATCGCTCACATATGCGGGGGGCACAGAGGACAGCATGGAGTATGGTTCCTCAGGTGCTGTCCACCTTTACTTTGCCCTCCTCCACATCCGTGATAGAATCTTGATGGTTCAGTATTGTGCAGGTCTTCTACAGATAAAAACAGTCCCTGTGAGGTCATAAATGCAATGGCCAATTTATGTGCAGAAGACAGCAATCCAAAGCACTCCTCTCTAACCTCTGGCTCCTAACATTCTTTCTGAGCTGCTTCACCTCAGTCTTCCCTGAGCCTGGAAGGGGGTGATAGAGGTGTAGCATTCAGCCCCAAGCATTCACCTTATTCTCAGCACTCTGGTGAGTTTTGAGTCTTCCCAGTAGTTACTACCAACTACAAAAAAAAAAAAAACAAAAACAAACTTCTCTGAATGAACATAAATATTTAGAGGGTAATTTGATGGGCGCAACATGTCCACTTAGGAAAAGCACAGTAATCTTCCCTCTAGAGTCTGTGACCTTCCCAGCCATTGGTTTTTGACTAGGTTTTCAGTACGAGGCACAAACTCCCTGTTGTGCCTGGCCTCAAATCCAATCAGACAGCAGATGGTTATCTCAGCAACAGTCATGCCACTGTGGCACCAGTTACCTTGCCCAGTTGGTCATTTGTGTATCTCTCTTACCCACTGCTGGGTAAGACTGTTGAGGACTTCTCCCCTAGTAGGCTGCATAGCCCTTTCCAGCCAGCAGAGAGAAGGCTTCCAGCTCAGTGTCACCTTAATTTCTCAGTGTCCTGCAACCAGAGCCTGTGGCATCTTCAGCAGTGGGTACTTACCACCTAGATCCAGTGGGCAGCCAGGAACCTTGGCAATAGAACCTTGGTTCTTTGTCCTGGTACTCACCAGGTAGGCTAGACTGGCTCGCCAGCAAGTCCCAGGGATCTGCCTGTCTCTTCCTCTCCAATTCTGGGATTGTAAGCACATGCCCTGTCATAGTCAGCTCACATGTGCCTGGGATGAATCTCCAAACCAGGCACAGTTATTGGAGAAAAGGATTTATTGAAGCTACAGATCCAGGGGAAGTTCCATAATAGAGAAAAGGGCCGGCCCCCTTTCACAGGTCTAAGCAGAGACAAACCCATCACCAACACCACACACACAGAATATAGCAAAACAGGTATGGGGAGGGGAGATTTTCTCCTCCTTTATTATATTGCCTTAGGGCAGGTTTTACAACCCTTTCCCAGACTTGTTGGCTTCCTGAGTTCGAGAATTTCCTTCCTTCACTGCCCTCCCAGGAAGGGATGTTTATTTCTAGCTTCCCTGAGCTTCCTTACATCCAGCCCCCTGCTGAGAGGGCTGTCTTCCAGTGAACATCAGAGACCCACCCAATATAATTAAGAAGATGAACAAAACCTAATCATCACATGCCCTATGCCTATCTTTTTCTTGTTGCTGTTGTGGGGTCTCATTCTAGCCCAGGCTGACCTGGAATTCACTATGTAGGCTCAAGCTAGCCTAGAACTCACAGTGATTTTCCTACCCCTGCCTCCCAAGTGCTCGAATTAAAAGTGTGCACTAACACACCTAGCTCTGTTTTTTTTTTTTTTTTTTTTTCAATATGTTCTAGGGGTTAAACTTAGGTCTTTATGTTTCTAAGACAAGTGTTTTACTGGCTGGGCCATCTTCCCAGCTTCCCCTCTTGACTTTAATGTCCTATTTCTCCATAACCTTAGTAGCTGTTTCTCTGTTCTTTATAAAGAATCTATCTTCTAGTTATTATAACTGTATCCTGTTGCTTTGAGGTAGAAAATACACTGTTTTCCAAATGGATTCTCTCACAGAATGAATTTGATGGATCTCAGAGAAGTTTGTGGCTATATTTTTAGCTACCATTTATGGAAGTTGTGCAATTGATATTTTACTATCATGCAGTAAATAGTTTGAAAACTGGTTGTCTTTTTAAATTTTCAGATGGAGAAGTCTTTACCTGGGGTCATAATGCTTATAGCCAGCTGGGCAATGGGACAACTAATCATGGTTTAGTGCCCTGCCATATCTCTACTAATTTGTCAAACAAACAAATCATCGAAGTTGCCTGTGGGTCTTACCATTCTTTGGCCCTAACATCTGATGGAGAGGTGAGGCTAATCAGCATAAGGGTCCTTGGTTTGTTTTCAATACATTTTATGGGTTCCTTCAGGAGCCCCAGAAACATCATCAGTTGGTTCAAGTAACTGCCTCCTCTAGCTCAGCCTTGCTGGTGGTGGTAGTTATAGTCGTGATGGTATATTATGAAGCTTCCCTGTGTGCGGTAATGATTTCTAACACTGTAAATTTTAGTTTTGTCATTACTTCTATGTTGCTGAAGCAAAGGTCTTATTTAATTTTATGTGCAAGTAGTGAGATGGAGTGAGAGAGAATGAGAATGGGCACACCAGGGCCTAGTGCCACTGCAAGTGAACTCCAGACACATGCACCACTATGTGCATCTGGCTTTATGTAGGTACTGTTGAATCAAACCCAGGCCTTCAGGCTTTGCAAGCAAGCATTTTTAACCACTGGGCCATTTCTTCAGCCCAAAGGGTCTTCTTTACAAAAGTAAAAGTTCTAAAATATTGGAAACTATAGCTGAGACAAAGTAAATGTTTTTGTATAAATAATATTTGATAGTAATTAGTACTGTTCATATAGATACTATCAAAATTATAGAAAATTTATAACAACTTTATATAAATCTTTATTATGAGAATGTAAGGTTCTGACATTTAAGGGACGATGAGGTATCATAAGGACATGTCAGGGTCAAGTTGAAACACTTTATTAGATAATGTGTTTTATTTATCAGTCTTTTCTTCCCATTAGGTATTTGCCTGGGGTTATAATAACTCTGGGCAGGTAGGATCTGGATCCACAGCCAATCAGCCCATCCCTCGAAGAGTCACTGGCTGTTTACAGAATAAAGTGGTTGTGAACATAGCATGTGGGCAGATGTGCTCGATGGCAGTCGTGGATACTGGGGAGGTAGGAGGGTTACTTTATATTTTGTTTAAAAATTTTTTGCCACCTTAGTATTCTACGAGCATGGCATGCATGTTTTTCACAGAAGAGCTGAATTGCTGCTTTGTCCTTCATGAGAACTCTTTCTCATCTTCCCCAGGTCTATGTGTGGGGTTACAATGGTAATGGGCAGCTGGGGCTGGGCAACAGTGGCAACCAGCCGACTCCCTGTAGAGTGGCAGCTCTTCAAGGCATTCGTGTCCAGCGGGTATGTTTACTATTAGCTCGTGTGTGCATGGCTCTAAGTCCTCAGTGCTAGGAGAGCAGTAGAGTAAAAACACAATTTTCTTTTCTTTTTAAAAGTATTGTATTTATTTGAGAGAGAGAGAGAAAGAGGCAGATAGAGAGAATGGGCACTCCATGGCCTCCAGCCACTGCAAACAAACTCCAGACACATGCGCCACCTTGTGTATCTGGTTTTATGTGGGTACTGGGGACTTGAACTTGGTCCTTCTGCTTTGCAGGCAGATGCCTTAACCGTTAAGCCATCTCTCCAGCCCAGAACACAATTTTCTTATCAGGATGAAAAGTTTAGCTGCTTGGATACCTTCACTGAAGTAAAGGCTAAAGCTCTTTCTGCTTGAGTTAAGGTGTAGCTAGCTGTTCAGTAGTGTTCTCTTTTTTTAGGGCACTTTTATAATACAGCATTGGGAATCTAAGTTGTTACCTTTTCTCAAAAATCCCTGCATTATATATCATAAGCCTTAAAAATCTCAATACCTTTTGGTGTGTAATTCTTCTCCTAGGGAATTGTGAAACCCATTGATATGTCTAATTAATATACATTAGTAGTTATAATAGAAGGAATGTTTAGAAGGGAATAAATAGTTAAAATTGTTAAGATTGCAAGAAAATTTAACTTTAATTAAAAACAATGGACATGAAATAATTTATTAATTGAATGATAAGTGAACAATAGATAAATTCTATGACATTGTTTTGAAGCAGGGTCTGTCTCACTTGTGGCTTCAGCTGCCCTTGGACTTGTTAGCTTGTCGCCACAGTTTCTCAATTGCTACGATTATAAGAATTCACCACCACGCTCAGTTTACAACAATTTTTTAATAATCTGGAAAAGTTCTTTGTGTTAAGTACAAAGAAACGAGATGGAAGGGCTGTGGAGATGGCTCAGTGAAGTGCTTGCTGTGGACATGATTCAGATCTCCAGGACCTCCTAACGTGCCAGCTGTGGCGGCATGGACTTGTCATTCTAGTCCTAGGGAGGTAGAGGCAGAAAGTCTGTGGGATATGCTGGCCTCCTAGTCTAGCCAAATTAGTGAACTCTAGATTCAGTGAGAGACCCTACGAGTAAGGTGGAGAGTGACTGAGGAAGACCTTGACCTCTGGCCTACACACACACACACACACACACACACACACCTATCCACATATACATGAATGTATACTAGACACATGGAAAAACAAAACAAGGACTGGGGAGATGGCTCAGTGGGAGGACACTTGACCTGAGCTCAATCCCCAACACTCATAGAATGAACTAACCATGGCTGCACATGCCTGTTGCCCCATAGAAGAGGGCATCAGACATCATTCTCTGGCCCTCCACACATGCACTGGGCACTTAGATCTGTATGTACACTCACACACCAAGAAACAAGATAGAAAACTACATACATAATATCATTGAAAATGTGTAAGTTGGGCTGGAGAGATTGCTCAGTAGTTAAGGCATTTTCCTGCAGAGCTTAACAACCTAGGTTCAGTGCCCCAGTCCCCACTTTAAAGCAAGATGTGCAAAATGGCACATGCATCTAAAGTTAATTTGCAGCAGCTGGAGGCCTGGCACATACACATTCTCTTCTCTCTCTTTCTCTTTCTCTTTCTCTTTCTCTTTCTCTTTCTTTCTCTCTTTCCTTGGAAATAAATAAATAAAATATTTTTAAGATGTATGTTACTATTTCTATGTCTGTATATAAATAAAAAAACTCCTCCAACCCAATCTTATGGGTTCTTTCATACTTATACTTTTCTGTATTTTTCACATGAAGCATCTTATACTCTTTTTTTAATATATATATAGAGATATGTATATATCTATATCTATATAGTCCATAATGAATTACGTTATTTAGTGGGCAAACAATGAGTTGTTATCCCCAATTCCCCAATGCCCCCCTCCCCATCCCCAATCAGCTGGATATCCTCCTCCTTGGTCCATCTGGATCAGTCCTTGGTGCAGGGGACCATGGATAGCCTAGTATTCAGCCTGGTTCTCCTGGCCCAAGTGTGTTGTTACCGAGGGGTGCCATGCCTCTGGATCGTCTCCCCCACCACGGCTCTCACAATCTTTGCGCCCCCTCTTCCGCTGAGTTCCCTGAGACGTGGTGGGTGCATGTTATACTCTTTAAATGAGAAGAATGAGCATTGCCTGAGGGTGGAATGATGTGGGTTGAGAGTTGAAGGACTCGGGAAATCTCACTGTCGTTCTGGCCACCCACCCAGCCTATGGGTGTACTATGATGTATTGTTTAATTTTTTAATTTCTTAATTGCTTATTTATAAACAAGCTGCCTTCTCATTTTTAATTTGATTCTTAACTTACTTTGTGAAAGTGGTGAGACATTTTCTTCTGTTTGCAGGCCTGAGAAGATTTTTGTTTTGTTTTGTTTTGTTTGCCCTTTCAGGTCGCCTGTGGCTATGCACACACTTTAGTATTGACAGATGAAGGTCAAGTGTATGCTTGGGGTGCAAATTCTTATGGCCAGTTGGGTACTGGCAATAAAAGTAACCAGTCCTATCCTACCCCTGTTGTTGTGGAAAAGGACAGGTATGTGTGGATTTTTAAGATAACCCTAATGGGGGTGGGTAGATTATACCTCAGGATACTTCTTCGGAAGCCACCCTGTGGCTCTTACAATCTTCCACAATGTTCCATATGTCTACTTTAAAGTTGAGCTCTCTGCAACCTCTGGATTTCTGCTTTGATGAGTTTTGAGTGTCCCTAGTGTCTGTCACCATCTTCCTGAAGGAGGGTGTCAAACTAGCAGTGCCAGCAGCCCTCTCCTCTGATGTCTCCTGTGCCTTGGCAAATGTGCTGGAGGTGTCACCTCCCATGCTAGGCAGTCGGCTGCCTTTTCTGTCATATTGATGGATCTTGGCAGAGACTGATTCCTAACTCCAGTATTCCCAATTCAGTGGAATGGGGGTGGGAAAGGGGATATAAAAGTATAATATGAGGAGAATGGGGCCAACACACAATTTATCCACACAGTATTTACTAATTAATAAAATAAATACGGCACATGTATATGTATGAAATTGTGAAAGAAATCAATAAAAAGTGGAAGAAAAAGATAACCCTAATGGTCTTTAGTGATTATACAGGACTTAGAATTCACAATAAAGTGGAAAGTTACTATTAACATTAGACTCATCTTTAACCAGAGTGTACATTTCTTTTTAAAAATTGGCTGTGAGGCAGGAGAGATGGCTTAGCAGTTAAGGTGTTTGCCTCTAAAGCAGAAGGACCTGAGTTCGATTCCCCGGTACCCACAAAAAGCCAGGTGCACAGGGTGGTCCATGTGTCTGGCATTTGTTTGCAGTGCTGGAGGCCCTGGAGCACCTATTCTCTCTCTCTCTCTCTCTCTCTCTCTCTCTCTCTCTCTCTCTCTCTCTCTCTCTCTCTCCTCAAATAAATAAAATATTGAAAAATATTGGCTGTGTATTATTAGAGCCCAGATATTAAATGTTCTGTTTTCAACTATCCCTATTTCATTTGTATCTCCATTAGCTATGCTAACTATAGTGTGTAAGCTTCCCACCATACTTCTGTATGCTTCTTTCCAACAAATTACCTTTTCCCCACTCTTTGGCTTTTTTTTTTTTTTATACTCAAAGGGAATTTGGTAATATAAGGACTGTCTTCTATGGCTTGGGAAAATGATGGTACTTTGAATGAGTATGAAGCCCACCTCTCCATTACTTATAAAATTTTCTATTTTGAAAGGTAGGATGATTTCATTATTTTAACTTACAAGCTATTCCTATGAAGATGAGTTAAATATCAGAAAATCAGGACTTGGTTTTTGTATACTTGTTTACAAGGTTGCATTGAGACATATCCAAATGATCGTAATATTTGTAAAAGCTTCTGGATTTCTCAGGCACAGTCATAATACGGCCTTTTCAGTCATCATTTCTTGACACAATAGTATTGAGCAAAAATATTACAGTTGAATTTTAAAGCCAGGGTTACAGTTATAGACATTCTGCTGTTCTTATTTTACATATTACATTTTATCATAGTTGACAATAAATATATGGATAAATAAATTAGATGACACTTTCCTGTAGTTCTTTGATGTTGTTTTTTTTTTCTGTTGGAGTACTTAATAACAATTAAAGTGAATAACCAAACTATCATTTTTCAATCACCTCAGTTTTCATTTGTGCTTTATGAACCTGGTTAATTTTATTTAACCAGCATTGAATAAATCTGAACCCACTCCCACTTCTTTTAAACTAAAAATCTTAGAATAAGAGCCTTGTTTCCTTAATTGAGGTGCAGGGAATCTAGTGGAAGCAGGAACTGGTGCAGGAAGATGCCTACAGCTCTGTCATGTGAAGATCTTGTAAAATATCTCGAGAGATCGGTACATCCAGTAATCACAAAAATGCCTGAGGACAAGCAGCCGTTCGGTATGGCTCAGTGTTCAGCCTGAACAGTGGGCTGAAGAGTCAGCTAAAGGCTGCATGGAAAACAACCACGACTCGAGGGGCACTTTGCTTTTCTGTGGTGCGTCCACCCACACTTGCCAATGACTTTTGCTCACCTGTTGGTGGCTCCTGGTGCTTATGGTGGTCCCTGCAATGCAAGCCTTCATTGTGGGGTGGATCGTGGGCACTGAGGAGGGGAGAGAGGAGGAAGCAGGGAAGCAGAAAAGGAAAATATGTGAGTGCCGAGTTGCTTAGCAGGGTGTGGACAGCTACTTGTCTGTTGTCTGTCCACTGTGCTAACCTGTAAATACTTTTGAATTATAAGTGTGAAGAAGAGTTAGCTAGGTGTGCTCTTTTTTCCTTGCAGTTGTCCACCATGTTATTTTGTCTATACAGCTGTTGGACAGATGTTTTAAAAGAGCTCTTTAGATTTCCTCTTTGTTCCAGGCTGAGTTTCATTGTGCTTTCTGAGTTTTCACAGTGTCTGCCAGGCCACAGTCACAGGATGTGGCAAGGGAAACGTTCATAACATGCTAAAACTTGTTCTGCACATCCTACTTCTCTGAAACCTGCCTTCTGACTCCTCTGGGGCCCCTTACAGAGAAGCTTCGGTAGGTTTAGGATTGGCTTTTTGGTGGGGTTCGAGTAAGTCTTCAGTTCTTAGGAAAAAGAAAAATGTGAAAAGAAAAATCTGTCCACATTGTTTGCTTTGCTCAGTCAGCCAGAGGAAAATCTAAAGTCTTTCATGGAGATATCTATATATGAAGATCAGTACTAGTATTTTTTAGCAATTTATGTTTACATAAAATCAGTTTTAAATTATTGTTTTCTCGTTACCCAGCATCATTCTCAATCCTTCAAAGCTTCGGTGCCTTGGGATCTGATTGACTAGATGGTATTTGTGGCTTTAAAGTTAATTCCATAGTAAAACACATTATAATTACCTTGATATTGTTAACTTTGCTTTGAATTTTTCATAACTTTGTGACCTCCTGATTAATATTTTGGGCTTTTGTAAAACCAAGTTTAGGAATTGCTGCTCTGAATCTTTTCATTGGGGCTGTTTCTTCTTCACAGATTATCTTTTGCTTTTGTGTTCTTCCTCACACTGTTTTCAGTCCTTGTACTCATAGCCATTAAGCCATGAGTCGTGGATCATTCCACTGAGGCGACACAGAGCCTGTTTACAAAGAACATGGAGTCATTTTCTTCCCATCAGACTAGCGTGAACTATGCCCAGTGTCCTGACAGTAAATGATAGCTCAGTGTATAGTTGTCGTTGTTGCATGCTGGTCTGGAAATCTGACGTTCAAAGTTTATATCTTGGTATGAAATCGCTTTTAAAAACCAATGACCCCAGGTTCAGGCGAGGTTCCCTAAATGTTGCTTGGATCTGAAGCCCACACCTGAAGGCTCCCTTCCCTCTGAGTTCTCCCCACTCATTCCTTGGCAGCTGCTAGGGGCAGCCTAGCCTGGGCCCCACCTCTGCCTTTCCCTGTGCAGTCAGCTGTGCAGATGAGCATCACCCTTGCCACGCCTAGAGCAGTCAGTATAGCGTCTCTGCCCTGCGTTTGCCCTCTGTGTCCCAACCTCAGCTGAATTAGCATCTGATATAGTGACAAAAAGCTATACCTTTATGGATCCTGACGACAGACACTTCAGAAGGGAACAGAGTTGCTAGGTTGTTTTTAAGAGTCCAATGCTAGGCAGTTTTACACTATACTGTAGTGATAGTATTCTAGTCAGTGATGTTTTCCATAGAACATCAGGGAAAGGGGAATCTGTGTTTTATATGTTGTGGCAGAAGTGCTTAAATAGGGAACAAGGGTGGCTGGTTAATGTTTAATCTTCCCTTGCCCCAGATAACGCCAATGCCTTTAATACTGTTTTTTTTTTTTTTTCTTGTTCTTAACGTCCAAGGTCTTTTCCCCTGCCCTTGTATTAGCTGTGTACAGTATGTTGAGCCCACCACTATCATCAGACCAATGTGGCTTCTGCTTCCCTCAGCACCAACAGTTTGGGGTTTCTCAGCTCACATTCCAGGACCATCTATGTTTTAAAAAATATTTTTATTTATTTATTTGAAAAAAGAGAAAATGAATGAATGAATGATTGGAAGTACCAGGGCCTCTTGCAAAGAAGCTCCAGGTACATGCACCACTTTGTGCACCTGGCTTTACATGAGTGGTAGGGAATTGAACCCTGGCCATCAGGCTTTGCAAGAAAGCACCTTTATTCACTGAGCCATTGCTCCAGCCCTCCAGGGCCACTTTTGCCCTCTCTCATTCCTCTTCTGGGTTGGTAACAGATCTTGGCTGTGGGGTGTCCCACCTTGGTTCTCCCATTTGGCCCTCCAGGACATCTTTCTCTTTCTCCCCTTTTCATTCTTGATATTCATAGTACCTATCGTTCTCAGAACCCCCTTTTATTTTTAACCTCACCTCTCAGTTCAAAAACCTGTTTCTGTGTCAGTCACTTTCTTGTTGCTGGGACAAAATACTCGACCAGAAGCAGCTTAAAGAAGGAAAGAGTTTATTTTTTGGCTTATAGTTTCAGAGGACGTACATCATGTCACAGGAAACATGGCAGGTGCTGGAGACCAAGTGGCATCATGGTGTCAGTCTGGAGGGGGTTCTGAGCAAGAACCCAGTGGGCCGGGGCCTGGCTGTACCTCTCTGTCTGCCTTCAGCGTCACTTGCCCTCTAACCAAGGCTCCACCTCCTAAAGGTTCCACAAGCTTCCTGAACATCACTGTCATTGGAGATCCAAATTTGCAAATGTATGAGTGTATGGGGATGTTTTACCTTCAAGCCACAACAGTTTTCCATTCACCTGCTGCATTAGATCAAGACTGAACTCTCAGGCCTTTGATGTTAGAGACACCATGTTTCTGACAAATTCGTTGGGTTCACTGCCCCTGCTTCCTGTCTGTTACATCTTGCCCTCCATCTGTAGGTTGGCTCTCTCACTTCTCTTTGCCTCATAGGTTCTTACTCCGTCTTCTACAAATGCAAAGCCTCCAGAGCCCAGTAAGCTTCTAGGTCTGTTCTGTTATTTATCGGAGGACTGGCAGACTGCCACATTTGTAACTGATTGTAGTGCCACAGATCTGTGACTTCTCCCTTCAGCTACATCACAGGCTTCCGCAGGCAGGTTTCACAGTTCCTCAGCAGCTATAAGACACTTTCAGTCACGAAAGAAACTAGGTCTTATTGCCCAGTTCTTCTGGGTGCTTTGTTTCATTTCCTCTATACCACTGGCCATAAAACAGCTTCTCAAACTAAGACTGTAAGTCATTTGGCCTCTGAAAATCACTGTTTTAACCAGTGTCCTGCCCAAGCCAGGCTGCCCCAAATGACTCTTTCCTTCTCTATTGCCTTCATTTGTTGAAAACTTTGCACTCACTGGAAAGCCAGGCTTTTGGGGCTGTTTTTCCATTGGGCAGGGCACTTATTCAGAGTACTAGATGCTGGTGACTGACCCAACCATGCAAACATTAGAAAATGACTCTTTAAAGGGAACGTTTACCAATCTGAGTTGATGTTTCAAAATATTTAGAATCTATGTAAGAGAGAAATTATCACTTACAATGTTGAAGGAGTGATAGTGCAAAGTGAAAACTACCAGATGCCATTGTTTTAGGCTAGGCTTCTTTACTGGGCCCCAACACACTAGACCAAAAATCAAGACACAGCCTGGAAGGATGGCTCAGTGGGAAAAGGTACTTGCTGTGTAAGTCTGACCAGAGTCCAGATGTCCACATCCCTGGAACCCATGTCAAGTGAGACACAATAGCAAGTGCCTATAACCTCAGCCTTCGGATGGTGAGACGGGAGGCAGAGATAGGAGAATCCCTGGAGGCTTATGGGCCAGCCAGTCTAGCACACACAGTGGCAAACAGGGGACAGTGAGAACCAATTTCCAAGATTTTCCTTTGACTTCCCACTCCCATCCAAACCAAAGCACAAGAGCTACTGGGTGTATGATGTGCAATAGGAGCAGGGTCCCACCTAGCATGCTCACTTTAACCTTACAATAAATGAAACTATTTTCTTTTTCGGTTTTGATACTAGGGACCAAAGTCTAGAGTGCATGCATGCTAAGCTAGTGTTCTTCTGAGCTGCATCACCAGCCTGAATAGGTGAAATTTTGATTAAAATTTTTCTTTATTGGCCCAGGTCAAAAATGGTGTATGCCTTCATTATTTAGTTGTTAGTAATTTTTAAAAAATTTTTTATGTATTTGTTTATCTTCAAGCAGAGAGAGATAGAAAACAGAGAAAATGGGCATGCCAGGGCCTCCAACCACGGCAAACAAACTTGAGATGCATGCTCCTCTTTGTACATCTGGCTTTATGTGGGCACTGCAGAATCAAACACAGGTTGTTAGGCTTTGCAGGTAAGCACCTTAACTGCTGAGCCATCTCTCCAGCCCCAAGTAATGTTTTAAGAATAGCACAGCAAATCTTTTTTTTTTTTTTTTGATGTCTCCTTAACTTGGTTCTACCTCAATTTCAAAACAGGATGGTGTGTGTGTGTGTGTGTGTGTGTGTGCGCGCGCGTGCGTGCGTGCGTGCGCACACGTATATAATTTTTATTATGAATCTTGTGACTATGTCCCCATTTCCCTCCTCTCTGACCTTTACCCACTGCGGTACTTCCTCAGTGCAAATTCTGAAACTGTCCCTAGGAGATGTATATATTTTTATAGGCCTATTGGCTTGCAGTGGTAACAACCTCATGAGTTATTAGTCCCATTAATGTCTGGGTATAACATTTGGTGCCTTAAAGTTTAGAAGATGAGGCATTTAAGTCTTGCTTTTTTGTGTGTGTGTCCTTTTTTTTTTTTTTTTTAGTAGAAACTTTGTATGGACAAATCGTGAATTGGTACCATCATTTCCTTCCTCCTTGTCCCCATATCACAGAGGGCCCTTCTTAGTAGGATTGCTGGTATTCAGCCATGGGGTTATGAGTTGTGAGTTGTGAGAGCAGCAGTTAGTCATTGTGTGGAGGGGGAATGCCATTGGCTAGTCCCTCCCTCTCTATGGCTTTTACAACCTTTCCACTCCCTCTTCCACAAATTTCCCTAAGTCTTGGTGGGTGTGTTTTAAGTCTGTTTTAGTATTGAGCTCTCAGCAGCTTCTGGATTTCTGCTTTATAATGTTTTGAGTGTCCTCAGTGTCCGTCACCATCATCCTGGCACAGGTTGAGGCTTGCAGCACTCTTGCTCATCTCACCACTTTCTCTGTGGTCTCACTTGGGCCTTATGTGATATGTAAGGGGTGGTTCATCTACTGCCAGGGAGTCAGCTATCATTTGTCTTGTTGGTAGATTTGGGTTGTCCTTGACTCTCACTGCCTTGCCCCAGGGAGGCTGTGGGGAACCGGGAGCTCCGGCCTTCTCATGCTTCCTTGCAAGGTTCCCCCCAACCCACTTTTTTAAAAAAATATTTTATTTATTCATTTTCAAGCAGAGAGATACAGAGAGAGAGAGAGAGAGAGAGAGAGAGAGAGAGAGAGAGAGAGCGCGCACCAGGGCCAACACCTTGTGGGCCTGTCTTACGTGGGTCCTGGGGAATTGAACTCGGGGCCTTACGCATTGGAGGCAAGTGCCTCAACCGCTGAGCCATCTCTCCAGCCCCCCCAACCCATTTTTATCAAATGGTTTGTGATTCTCCCAATAGGTACTGGGGAAGAAGAGGCCACATTGTTTTGTCCTGCTTACTGTGTTTCTATGATGCTTGCTTCCGATTCAGGATCATAGAGATTGCAGCCTGTCACTCGGCCCACACATCAGCTGCTAAGACCCAGGGTGGGCATGTGTACATGTGGGGCCAGTGCCGGGGCCAGTCGGTGACCCTCCCCCACCTCACCCACTTCTCCTGCACTGATGACGTGTTTGCCTGCTTTGCCACCCCTGCTGTCACCTGGCGCCTCCTCTCTGTGGGTGAGCTAGTCCTTGTTTGTTGGGGGCATGTCTTGAAAACTAAGAAGGGTTTTTAATTATCATATTAGTATTCCTTAGGTGCAGGGTCTGATTCATTTCCTTCAGTGTGCTCCTATAAAAGGCAATTAAGGGCTGAAGAGATGGCTCAGCAGTTAAGCATGCTTTCTGCCTCAGCATGAAGGCTGAGGGGGCCTGATTACATGTAAACTTGTGGACATGGCCATCGAATGCCTGCAATTCCAGTCCTTCAAAGGGAGCAGAGGCCAGGGAATCCCTTGAGTTTGAGAAAACTGGCAGGCTCCCCTAGCAGTAAGAAACCCAGGAAAGCATAGAACACATGCATGTACCACACACATCACACACACACACACACACACACACACACACACACACACACACACACAGCCAACATAACAAAAAAACCAGCAATGAATGTCAATGCTAAAGTACTTTTATTTGGCTGCTTTTTAATTTTATGGGGAAAGTGCATCTTTTATTTTTAATTAGAAGGTTTACTTGGACATTCTAAAATTTCATTCAGAGTTAATGAAATAGTTGGGGGACTTTTGTTTTTGGCCAAATTTATAAATATGTGAAGTTTTTATCTTTACAAATTGCAGAAATGTGAATCCATATTCAGGGGTAAAAGTATTGCTCAGATGGTCAGTTACTTTGGAGAACTGGTATTTCGTTAAGGCCCAGGGAACAAGGCCTTAACAAAATACTAGTTCTGTGTGCTCATCTGTCTGGCAGATCTAGAAGTACTGTATTGTTCTTTTAGAACCCGATGACCACCTCACTGTGGCTGAGTCACTGAAGAGAGAATTTGACAACCCAGACACTGCAGACCTCAAGTTTCTAGTTGATGGAAAATACATTTATGCACACAAAGTTCTTCTTAAAATTAGGTAAGAGCTCATTTCTTTTGAGAATTGACATTGATCCATTCATTTGATAGTTATTTCCTGCACCCAAGGGACTGTGCTGGGCACTGGAGACTGAAGGGAATCCTCCTGGGCAAGGCTCTTTTTGCCTTCTGTCATGGTTGATCCAGGTGTCCCCCACAAACAAATGAATGTGTTCTGATTGATAGATCCTCAGCTGATGGCAGTTTGGGTTTTACAACCTCAACGGAGCTGTGTTGTTGGGGCAGGCTTATGGGGGTTATAAGCCAGCTTCCCCTTGCCAGTGGTTGGTACACCTTCCTGCCTCTGTTTGCAGTGCTGTGATGGAGGTGATGTCCACCCCTCTGCTCGTGCTATTGATACAGGGAAATACTGGCACAGTTATATTTGGCTTTTTTACCGTTGAATTCCCCCCCCCCCCAGTTCGTGTCCTCTAATGCAAAAGAATTATACACAGGGAC
>PVHP010016410.1:0-35668 GCA_004024765.1 Zapus hudsonius | reverse complement strand
CAATCAAAGCATTGCAGGCCATTTTATAGCCACCAAATATAAGACTAACAATATCCAATTTTAGTGAGGTTATAATGCAAGTGGTTCATTTGCACACTGCTTGTAACAATTTGAATTGATATAATATTTTGCAAAACCATGCAGGCACCATAAATCAAGAGTTTCAAGCTGGGTTCTATAAAGTGCCCACTCCATGCCAAGCTCTGTGTCACAATATTAGAGAACCAGGTACAAATTAAACTCACTTGCAGCCTACAAAGCACTCAGTATATGTGATACATGAACTAGTGATTCAATAATAAAGCTAAATGGTAATGATGGGGGCCTCATACAACCAACAAGGAAGGACTCAGCCCACTGCCTAGAGCTTCAGTGAAAGAATTCCTTGAAAGGTTGAAAACTGATCAGAATCTGGAAGGAAGCGCCACTCTCCAGATAAAGAAGACTGGGAACAGCATTCCAGGTAGAAGGAATGGCTTGAGCAAAACTTTGAACCTTTACAGTTCATAGTATGCAGGAAACCAGAGGAAAGTGTAGGGTCACAAGTGTGGGAGGAGCTAGGCAGGATGACAGAGGCAAGCCTGTGTGCTTCTTCTAAGAATATGGGCTTGATTTTTTTAAGTTGTAAGGAGTCAGTGATATACTTTAGACAAGAGAATCAAATGAGCAAATGTAAGCTTTAAAATCATCCCTCTGGCTGCAGTCTGGAGGATGACAGAGGGACAAGAATAGGCAGATTCACTGTTAGGGAGACACAGAAATAGTCTAAGAAAAGGCCAGACAATGGAAAGCCATCAAGCTGTGGCATTTGGAAGAGAAAAAGATGAGTGGAAGAGAAAGAAAAGTGCTCTCATACACATTCCCATCTCCTAGTCACCAGAACTTGATGATTCTCAGTCATGGTGTTTTAAGGAGAGATGAGTTAAAAAATAACTCAGACAAAGAACTAGAAGATGACCTATTCAGGGGTCAGTAATGCCCTCACTATAATAGCAGCATTGATCTAGGTGCTGTATTGGCCTCATTGGCAGGAGCCCAAGAAAGGGACATCCCACCTTCCTCACATCCCAGACAGCTGCTAGCAAGAGGCAGTTGTGCCACTGTCTAACAAGAGCATGGATTTACCACTTGGATTTCTATGGGCAACAGACTCTCTTGATGATCCTTCTGCTCCTGTCACCATGCCTTTCTTGACATAATGGACTGTATGTATCCCCTTGAAATGTAAGCCTAAATGTTTCTTTCTTTAAATTGCCTTTATCAGACCGATACAGACGGCCCACAGAGTAAGATATCCAGCTGACTGGGGATGGGGAAGGGGGGCAATGAGGAATTGGGGATAACAACTATTGTGGGCCCACTAAACAATGTAATTCATTATGGGCAATAAAAAAAATTAAATAAATAAATAAACAGAAAAAAAATTGCCTTTATCGGGTATTTTATTATAGTGATGAAGAAAACAACTAGTATAGGAATTTGGTACAGAGAGTGGGGTTGTTGCTATAGTAGCGAATCTGACCATGTGGTTCACAGGTCTTTGCAATTGGTTTGTGGGAGGAATGTGAAAGAGTTTGGAACTTTACACTAGGAAGCCCCAAATGGTGTATGCAGAGCTTCATGAGCCATTCCAGTGGGATTTGGAAAGCCAGAATGCAGACAGAAATGAGGACAGTTGGTGGACAGGTTCATGAGTATTCAGAGGGAAACAAGGACTCTGTCAAACCTAGACTAGAGGCAATTTGTGTGCTAATCTGGCTTCATTCTGCTAATATCATGAGGGCGTTAGTGAGGCTGAATTGAAATTTATGGACTAATACATTTGGCAGAGGAAATTTTAAAGCAGGATAACATTTAAGCTATGGTGTGGTTACTTCTCACTACTCTTATGCAGATCTACAGTGTGAGATAGAGATAAAAGATATGAAAAAGTGAAGTTTGGCAAGAAAAGGTGTGTGAGCATGTGCAAAGAGACAAGCAAAGAGCAAACAACAAGCATCTGTAACTGTTATAGAGATTAGGACCATCATCAAAAAGAAACCTCACTCTATTCTAGGACAACAGAAAAGGCGCCCTGAGGGCAAGGCTTTATCCACTGAAGGTTCTAAGTTGTAGAAATGCAAATTCAATTCAAAGGGAGAACTGAAAACCCTAGGCAATTGCCTAGGGAAGTGCTTCCCCAGGATTTGAACACAGTAGCTGATACAACTGTGATCCAAAAGAACCAGGCTACAACACAGGCTGGAAGCAGAACTTGGAAGCATGTGGTACTGATTTTGCAGGCATGAAGATTCAAGACTGTGAGGGTTCATGGAATCATACACCATGGCTCAAGAGAACCAGAGAGGATGCAGTGTGCAGGATTGGAGTCTCCATGGAGGCCCTGAGACTAGGAAGATGAAGCCCAATTTGCAATGAAGAACCAAAAATGTTGGCAATATCAGGACCATGGGATAGCCACTGAGGAAAACTGCATACATGTCTTGGAGCTAGCCCATTTGAGAGGCTGTATGTGCTACAGATAGCAGAGCTGAAGGTAAGGTGCTGACCAAGCCCTTAGGAGTCTAATGACTCCATCACTAGCTTGATGGCAGTGGCAGACGTGGAGCTGCGGGATTTAGTGTTTTCCCTGCTGGGTTTTGGTCTTGCTTTGGTTCATTCTTTCCTTGCTCTGCTCCATTTTTTAATATTAAATGTTATTTTCTTTAGCTTCCAAACATTACTTTTTTACTTACTTTTTTATATAATGAAAGATTGTACTCTCATACCCCATCACCCCAATTCTGCTGAGGACCTTCTTTGGTGGGGTTATTGGTATTCATTGTGGGGACCAATAGGCCTCAGTCAGTCTCTTGGGGAAGGGGAGCATGGTGCCTAAGACTATTCCCACCTGACCCCGAGGCTCTTACAACAATCCATCCTCTCTTCCACAATATTCCATGAGCTTTGACAGGCTAGGTAGAGATCTGATTTAATGCTGCTTTCTATGTAGCCTCTGGATCTTTGTTTTGATGAGGGTTGAGTGACCATAGTGTCTGTCACTATCTCTATGGAATTTGTTTTCAGGCTAGCCCTGAGAGCAGTATTTGTGTTAACACTTCCTCTGTAATGACTTCTGTGCCAAGGTATATAAAGTGGAGGTGACCCATGCCATGGTAAACAATCAGCTCTGTATTCTTGATGTATTGATATATCCTGGTTCTCCCCTGTGTTCTCCTCCATCTGTAAGAGAACAGATTCTACAACCAAAAGCAAGAACAGTTTTAATTAAAGAAGATTAGCTTAGTTTCTAGAGAGATTTATTGATGAATATGTCCACTCTTCTTAGTTAGATAGCAATGGAGGTTCTCTCTAGAGCCTATTGGTTTTCTGCTCTAGAGAATCTGGCTTGATTCCCAGAACCAGATATGAGTTCTCCCTCTCTGAGAAGGTCTCATGTCCAATCCATGAGCAGATGGTTACCTGCATCAACCTTGTGTCACTATTGCACAAGTATGCACTTCTTGCTTAGCCAATTGATTTTGTATCTGGCAGGATCTTCTGCTTCTTCAATCTGTTGGCAACTGTTATTCTCCATCACTCCGATAACACTTTCCAGAACTATGAGGGCCTCTGCCCCCATTTTTCCATCTTAGGGCAGGAATGTTTACTCTGACATTACATGTTGGAAGTTTCTATGCCATTGTATGTGTGCTTGATGTTAAAAGAGCTCATAGTTTAGAGAGTCTCTGAGCCTCAAACTAGACTCTGCAGTCATACTTTTAAATAGTTAAAATTAAAATGTTAATGACTGTGGAGATTCTTAAAGTTCAGCTGACTGCATTTTGTATTATAAGATGTCCATGACCTTATGTGGACAGGGGTAAAAGGTTATGGCTTAAAAGTTATACATTTGGACTGGTGATGGTTAATATTGCCAACCTGTCAGGATCTAGAATCACCTGGGAGACATATCCTTAAGTATGTCTCTGAGAGTTTTCTAGACTAGGTTAATTGGAGATCCGCTCTGAGTGTAGGTGGCACCATTCCATTGGCTTGGTTCTTAGCAGAATACAAGGAAGAAAATCATCTGAGCACCAGCATTTATTACTCTCTGCTTCCTGACTGTGGATGTAGTATGACCCAGGTGCCTCCTACTCTTGCTACCATGCCTTCCCCTTGAACTGTAAGCAGAGAAAAACCTTTCCTTCCTTAAGCTGCTTTTATTGGATATCTTATCACAGCAAGAAGGAAAGTAGTTAATACAGTGGTGCTCACATGTAATTCCAGCACTTGTGAGGTAGAAACAGGAAGATCATAAGTTCAAAGCTAGCTTCAGCTACTAAGGAACACCAGCCTGGGCAACATGAGACCCAGTCTCAAACATTAGAAAATAATTGAGGAAATCATTGCCCTTTACTGAGACAATTAATTAATTTTTATGTACCCATTAAAATAATCCAGGCAACTTTTTAAAGACATAGAACATCATTTGGATACCTTCGGCAAAGAAAAGCATAACACAAAATATCCACCTGATAAAGCAATATAAAAATGAGCTCTGCATATGGACAGACATTGGCAGCAAACAGAAAATAAAGCCATTTATTTTTATGTTTGAGGGAGAATGGGTGGTTTTTAATTCCTGTTATCATAGCTCGTGTCCACCTTGACCAACTCCCACAGAGGAAGGTATAACAAGCTCTTATGGGTATGTGGCTGGCAGACATTATGTTCCTTATCAAACCGATAGAGTCAGCTGTATGCAGACTACAGTGCAGGCAGACCTCCATGCTTGCTCAGAGATGGCCGAGAGGCAACCATCAGCTCTGCCTATGAGCAAAGAAGCTCAGGAGTCAGTGATGAGGAAGATGTTTTAGGGAGAGAAAAGAGAAGGCTTTATGCCTCTCACACACAAGCAGTTCGTAAGTGAAACATAAAAGGAGACAGAGTTCAGATCAATATTTAAGTCACTGTGACACAATGATGGGCTGCTTCCAGAAGAGTCAGCCCAGCAAAATGCAGCAGATACTGAAGACTGTTGGCCATAACCATGGGGAAGAGTTTCAGGGAATCAAAGCTATTAGTAGGAAGATTTTCTAGATGGTGATTAAAATAACTCAAACTATGGTTTGGGATATAGCTCAGTGCTAGAGTGCTTGCCTAGCATGTGCAAGGCCCTGGGTTCAATCACTGGAGGAAAAAACTCTCAAGACTTAAAGGAAGGTCAACTGGATCCAACTAGCATGGGTTCTTGAAGGGCCTGGGATTACCCAGAGAAAAAGACATTGAGAGCTCTTGAACTCCCTATGTAATAAGGATGACCTTGAACTTCTGACCCTATTGCCTCTGCCTCCTGAGTACTGGGATTCACGGTTTATGCAATGCTGGGGATTAAACTAGGGCTTCATGCATGATGGTCAAACACTACCAATATATTACACCCCCATCCCCTAGGTCCTTCTTGCTACAGAAGCTAATTCTCATCTGAGCTACAAAAAACATCCAAAGCTTCCAAGGCCTGAGTAAGTCAAAAAAGCCACAAGCTTCCTTCTCTTTCTGATGCTCAAAGGAGTTTCTGAAAATGTAGTGACAGAAAACCCCCAAGGTTAACCAAGTAGGCCTTATTTCAACCATTTTTCCCCTGAAAATACTTTTTCCTTTTAGCATTGATTTTAACACCATGGCCGATGGCGTTTGAATACGTGCTAACAATGAATTTTCATTACAAATTGTCAAGTATCCCTAGACCCTGTTTAATACATCAAGGTGACATTCATTCTCCCACAGTTCCCAGAGCATTTCTTTGTGCCTTTTCTGAAGCCATTCAGCAAGCATTCGTGAACTCACCTGTAACTAGGTTAGGCACTGGAGGCCTAACTAAGTTAGGAGGGAGGCAAGGAAGGAGGGAAGGAGTAATAGATAAAATTATAGTTCATAAACTAAGATCTAAATGAGGTATCCATTGTTAGAAAACAAACCTTAGGCTTTCCAAATCCTTCCAGAGAGGTGCCATCTCACCAGAAGAGGGAAGGACAGTTGAATCGCTCCAAATGGAGGAGGTGGCACAGGTGTGGCAGGAGCTGATGTCGGTAGGCAGAGAGAGAGAGAGAGAGAGAGAGAGAGAGAGAGAAGGCGGGTCTCCAGAGGTGGCAGTGAGGTGCAATGCAGAGAGAAAGAAATGTGCAGAAGGAAAGAGGATCCAGATGGTGAAGGACTTTGCCAAGCCTAAGAGTTTGGATTTCATCCCAAGAGTCACGGGGAGACCTGGGAGTGTGAAAGCAAGAATCTGATAGACTTCTTGTTTTATTTGTTTTGTATTTGAACTTTTCTGGGGCACTGAAAGGATGGAGAAGGGACTAGTGGCAGGAAGTTGGAACTATCCATTATAATTTAACCTGTCTCATTTCATTCTTACATTACCGCTATGGTTACCACCCTTCTCCTGACTGGCAGATAACACAACAGTTCTGGGAGGGAAAGGCTCTGTGGAACAGCTGGGCAGCTCCTGTCTGCAAGCAGCTCCTTGACTGACCAGCTGTGTAACCTTGGAAAATGTACTTACCTCTCTGGTCCCTAGCTTGACACCTGCCTCTCAGGGATGTCACAAAGATCTTGAGACACCTGGAAAAGCACTTAGGGAAATCGCAGAGCTCTGTGAAAATGTTAATCCATTTTCTCCTTTGGTCCCCTGGGATAAACAGTGGTTATAATTTCTACTGGCATTAACTTTACACTGGAGTATACACAGACCTATACTTTAATACATTTGTGAACTGTATTAAAAAGTATTAAGTAATGGTATTACAACAAGAAATTTTGTCTTTGGACAAAATTGTACTATATATGTGAAAACATCTTTATTCGCCTGAATCCTCAGGCAAATGAAGGTTAGCAGAACCACACTCTGACACTAGAGGGAGCTCATCCATTAATATCAACTATATGGTTTGTTTCCAAATTAATATCAACTACATGGTTGCCACCTGAGCTGTCAAAATAGTGATGGATTTTCTCTAAAGGAAGACGCTGAAAAGGATAAGTTGCCATGTGTGCGTGTGTGTGTGTGTGTGTGTGTGTGTGTGTGTTTACATGCATGTGTGCATTTGGTTGTGTTTTCTGGGTATCTTGAGGCAGGGTCTCACTACATAGATGGACCAGGCTGGCCTTGAATTTACAATGGTCCCCCGCCTCTGCCTCCTAAGTGTTGATAGATAGACCAGGCTGGCCTTGAATTTGCAGTGAGCACCCGCCTCTGCCTCCTAAGTGTTGAGATTATGAGCATGCGCCACCACACCTGGCTATCTAATCTTCACTTTAATTAGCCTGAGAGAAAAATCTCTTCAGCCACAAGAGAGTTCAATCCCAGTGCCACCACTTCCCAGCTCAGGAACTGAGACAAGGACCTAATGACTCTGAGCCTATATTTTTCACCAGTAAAATGAGAATACTCAGGCCTACCTCATGGTGGTGATGTCACCAAGTATTAAATATAGAATGTCTGCAAGTGCCTAACCCAGTAGAGGAATTTCCTGAATTTTAGAATCTCTTCTTTTCTCCAGTTGGTTACAAATAACAATAACAGAAATGTAGTTAAGTGAAATTGACAGGAAATGTGGAGAAAATAGAGTGGAAAAAGACACAGAGGACCTGTAAGCCACTTGGTGCTGAATGTGGACACCCCTTCTGCTCACATCTGCTGAGTGAAGGCATCCTCATATGCAGAAGGGTTTCATAAGCCCCATGGCTGGATGAGGCAGTTGTGAACAGATGGGTAGTGAGGAGTAACTGCAATGTGAAGAGGGTATATGGACCACAGACTGTGACTTTATCTCCTTCTGCTGGAGCCATTCCCCTCAATTCTGGAGTCATTACCCAGAGCTGGGAGGGGAAGTGCTACTCAATCGGCTTCATGTCACCCCACATCATCTTTTCAAAGTCACGCCATCCATGCAGGGTTATGTTTCCACAGAGCCTCCTTCCCCTGGTGTTCTAACGAGTAGCTCTCACAAGTCCTATGGCCAAAGGATGTAATCAGGTTCCTTTGACCAAATTCCAAACATCAGATGAAGTGACTGTTTTTCCTCTCTGCTATAATAAGTTCATGACTAAACCAACTGGATCTTTTGGTTTCTCTTCAGCAAAGATAACAGGAGAATGGAATGCACACTTACTAAGCATCACTGTATACCCTGCACTGTGCTTGGCACATCATGAGCACTCTTGCATAATGTTCATAACTCTCTAAGGGAGAGATCCGCCATCCTGCTTCACTGGACAGGCATCTGAGGTCCAGAGATATTGAGTAATATGTGAGGTCACAGCTAAGGGTGTGGGAGAGCCAGGTGGGGAGATCTCACCTGTTTGATATCAGTTTGAGTTTTTCCAATGAGTACACACTACTACATTAAGAACCTGCTGCATACACACTCTTAAAATTGTCCTCATGTTCTGTGTCTCATCTTTAGGTATCTGTCATCTGAATTTTCAAATCTGTTTTGAATTTTCCCTGTCCTGAAACTGTTCTCATGTAATCCACTCTCCAGGGTTCTTACCCTGTATAATACTTGTTCTAACAACACCTCACAAAAGTTCAGAATAGCCTGGTTCAGAATCAGGAAAGTAAGGCTGAGAGTGACTGGACTAAGGTCATTCTCTTGACAAGTGATGACACAGAAACCCACTTTCTGGAGGCTGGGAAGATCATGGGTAAATGCTTGCCCCTCATAGCATGAGGACCAACGTTCAATACCCACACAAATATGCCAGATACAGCAGTACACACCTATAATTCCAGACAAGAGGATCCCTGGGGCTCATGGACTAGCTAGTCTAGCCTAATTGGTGAGCTCCAAATCAAAGAAAGACTGTCTCAGAGATACATGGTCAGCATTTTTGAGGATAACTACCAAAGTTGTCCTCCAACCTCCACATATACACATGCACCACACACACGTGTGTGTTCTTACATATATGAACACACACAATGTGTATACACTACACACACACACATACAAAAAATAAAGAAGAAAGAAAACTTGTTTTCTCCTATAGCGAAAGTCTACCCCTAGCTTATGCTAGAAAAGTCCCACAGGGCTCCAGCCACTGGTGGACAGAACCAGGATTCCGGGTTGAGAATGGAGCCTTGACCCTAACGCACAACTCTCACCCCAGTCTGACAGAACAAATCTTGGATTAGCCAGCTCATCAGCATCCATGCAGTGTACTCAAACAGATCCACATCTTTGCAAGGGGCAGCTAGCTGCCTGCCAACCACACCTCTGGTACCTTTCCACCACCTAGTGACTGTCAAGAGGAATCCTTTAAAAATCATTAATTCAAGTCAGATGTGTTAACACACACCTTTAATCCCAGCACTCATGAGACTGAGGTAGGAGGATCACCAGGAGTTCAAAACCAGTCTGAAGCGACAGCGTGAGTTCCAGGTCAACCTGGACTGGAGTGAAACCCCTGCCTTGGAAAAAAATAGTATTATTAATAATAATTCTATTATTATTAATTCTATCAAATTATATGTGGTGTAACTATTACAATGACTCCATCTTCTCAACTCCCAAAGAAAGCCAGAATCTCTCAGCTGAATGACCTTTAGTCTAGTGTGGTAACACGAGCCTGTAATCAAAGCACTTGGGGAAGGAGGATTATACATTTGAGAACAAAATGAACTACAAACATCAGTAACAACAAAACCTTTCTTTTCTGACCCAGGCTCCATCACTGGCCTCACAGTTTCACCCCCACACACTCAAATGCTTAGTGCCAGAACATAATGCTAGGGCTGAAGCTAGTGCATGAATTTAAGCAAAACACAAGGACTCCCTTGCAGCTAGGTGTGACCATGTGACTAGGTGCTGCCTGATGGATGCTGGGGCAGGCTGGGGATAGGTTGTATGTCATTTCTGAATTAGGTCATTAGAAGAGAGCTTCTTCATCTATTTGTTATCATTTCTCAGGGGCGAACCACTGTATGTGTTGGTGACAAGCCAGCTTTGACCAAGTCTGGGGACAGCACACTGGAGGAGCATGGGCTCCTGGGGGTTTGTGAAGTGTGCCACTGGAGTTCTTGACTTGAATTTTCCTGGAGATAAAGGTTTTACTGTGATTCCAGGAAACTCTTGGAGGAAATAAGGAAGTGAAACAGAGGAAAGAAATTAACCAGTAGATATAGCTTAGCAAGCCTGTGTTGACTGCGGATAGCTGGAGGGAATTCACAACAGGCATGTGGAGAGTGGCTTAGAGCTCTCCTGCCCCAGGAGCCAGAGAAAGCTGGAGTATTTATAATACCAACACCTTCCCTGTTTGGTTGAGGGCCACTGGAAGAAAGGCACACTTTTCCTGGAATATTAAGCTTATCCCCCACACAGGAGAGAGTACTCTGTGGCAGGGTAGCCTCAGGCAGACACAGATGCTGGAATCAATCTATATATCTGACCTACTCTGCCCGCCCACCTTACCATCCCTCACTGCAACTTTAACTTTTATTAAAGAGGGAAATAAACCTCCTGTTGCTTAATTCTCCATTAGTCACCATTACTGCAGTACAGCTAAGTAACAACCCTACTTATAAGATAGTATGTGGACTTGGGAGATGGCTCAGTGGTTAAAGGTGCTTGCTGGCAAAGCCGATGGCCTGGGTTCAACTCCCCAGTATCCACATAAAGCCAGATGCACAGGGTGGCGCATCTGGAGTTTGGTTGCAGTGGCAAGAGACCCTGGTGCACCCATTCTCTTCCTCCCCCCCTTACTTTCTCTCTTTCCCTCCCTTTCTATCTCCCCTTACAAATAATTAATTTTTTTTAAGATGGTGAGTGGCTCCTTTCTTTCAAAACATGTCTCTGTCACTTATTGAAGACACAGGACTGAGCCTTTCTCGGCCTCGGTGACTTTCTCTGGAAAAAAATAAAAATAAAAATAACTGATAGAAGTAACTATAATAAAAATTAAAGTAACCATTAGGATAAGGTGTTTTCATTTTTAGCTTGTTTGGTTTTGGTCTTGGGACAGGATCTTACTTTGTATCCCAGGCTATCTTTAAACTCTCAATCCTCCTGCCTCAGCCTCCCAAGGGCTGGGATGGCAGAAAGGCACCACCACAGCTGCACACTGGGCTGCTTTTCAGTGTGCCAGGGATGATATGTGCCCAGCATCTGGTCAAGAGAGAAAATGCTGCTATTCTGGTTTCTCTTCCAGGAGTCCTCTGCAAAGCCGCTTTTTAATGTGCGCTGACAGTTCACATGGTCTTCAAGACCAGGTCATCCAAAGGCAGAAGGTGTGTGAGCGCTCTTAGAGCAGTGACCAGCAAAGTGTGTCTTTAGTACAGGCTGTCTGCAGCAATGTTGCACCAGGGTATTGAGGATGGTATGATCACCATCTGAACCAAAGGTTGCTTGACTTTTCCCCAGAGGAGCAGGGAAGCCTGAGGCCTCTGTTTCAAGGATCAGGTCAATGGGAAGGATGGATCATTAACAACGGCAGAGGGAATATTTGTTGACCTGGATGGGTAGATAGCGAGTGCTCAGTCAGGAAGATTCCTTGAGACCGAACCTGGTGGGCATGCTGTTTTCACTGCTCCTTGTGTGTGCATGCGTCAGCTTCAGTGGGCACTTCCCCCAGCCAGGCTCCCTGTGCTAACCCAGGGTCCTAGAGACAAAGAGCCATCAAGTCCTCAGTACCTTGACTAGGCCATGACTAGCCCAGGGACCAACCAAATGACTTTCAGTGCATGAACAGCCAGTGACTTTTAATCACTGACTGATAAGAATTATGGAACATGAAGCTTCCTGGGCCCTACTCCTAATCCAGTGACTTCACCTAATATTTGCATTGCTTTTAGATAAACTTTATTCTTTTTTTTTCTGTATGAAAATGGTAGTTTCCATGTATGCCTACCCAGCTTCTTTACTTGAGCATATTATATTCCATATTACTTTTGTGAAAATGTATGAATCAATATTGATATATTTTCAATATCTTTCTCTGCTCCAGAATCTCATTCAGTATAGCACATTATATATAATTATCATATTGTCTAGGACTGTGACAGCTTCTCAGATTCTCCTGGGTTTTGGATGACCTTGATAGTTCTGAAGGCGAAAATTTTTATAGGAAGTCTCTCCACTGAAATTTGTCCAACGTTTTTTCTCACAGTTTCACTGGGCCATTTTCATCACTCCCTATGAAAGGTATTGTGGTAGTTTGAATATATGTCCCCCATAGTCTCAGGTGTTTTATTAAAGCTTGCAACATGCCTACTGGAGGAGATGTCACTGGGGGCAGACCTGACCTGAATTCCAACCCAAAGGTGTGCAGAGAAGTTTGAGCTCTGGCTGGTTCCTGCTTGGTGTTGGTTTGTGCTTACTGCTTTTTGGTGCTCTCTCTCTATCTATCTATCTATCTATCTATCTATCTATCTATCTATCTATCTATCTATCTCTGTGTGTGTGTGTAAGAGAGCAAGCTTCTTATGCCATGTATAGAACTTCCCTTGGATCTATAAGCTTTAAATGAATCTCTTCCTCCTCTAAACTGTGCCTGGTTTGGATATTCTCCCCAGCAAAGTGAAGCTGTGTGCAGTAGATATATAGTGCCAGCATGATTTGCCACTATGGACAGTATCCTTGATCAGTGCTGAGATCACTCTTATCCAGTTCATACCATTCACACCCGAAGGAAGTCACCATGTGCAACTCACACACTTAAAGAAAAGTTATTCTCTCCTTCTTGAGGACAGAGCACCTATATGAACCATATGTAATTTTTTATTTTCTCTGTGTGCGTGTGTGTGTACAAGTGCAGTAGGATCTCTTGCCACTGCAAATGGAACACCATTGGCTTGTGCCACTTTTGTACCAGGTGTTAGTTGGCTAGCTGGAGAATTAATTCCAGGCTAGTAGGCTTTGCCACCAAGCACCTTAACCACTAATCCATCTCCTTATCCCCTCGTACAGAATTCTTTTACCCAGGAAATGTATCTCTTCTCTCTACCCATTTACTGAAATGTATTTTATATCAACATAAAGTAGTCACTACTTATTTTGTCCTTCAGGTCATAATCTAATACTGACTGACTGTGTTGGACTCATGTTCTAGTTTGGACCCTTGGGCTGGTCTGTGTCTTTGACATATCTCATCATTTAGTTGTTTCTTTCTTTTTTATTTGTTTGTTTGGGGTTTTTGATATTTTTATTGTCCAAAATTAGATACACTGTATTAGTAAATATTGCTTTTTAGTATCTCCTTACTTCCTTCCTTACTAGCACTGTGTGATGCCTCAAGCTCAAGCTCAAGCTCATTTAATATCACTTTTTCCTACTCTTCTCCTTAAAAAAAAGCATTTTGTCCCAGAATTCCTACTTTCTTTTAGCGGTGAAAACTTACAGAAACCAAGATCTGAGTGCCAGCTTCAGGGATGGTGTTTTATTTAAGTCCTTGTCTGAAAACAATAGGAAGAGTTGCAAAATAGCAGGGAAAAAAAAAAAACATTGATTTATTCTTAATCCAGACTCATCTCTTGTTAGTATGTTGTGCCGTTTGCTGTGCTATTTGCTCTCCTTTTCTCTGTGTCTAATTCTCATAAACAATGTGGGAAACCACAGCCCTTTCCCTCTGAGCACTCCAGTGTGCACTTGCTAAGAAGAGGAAGCTGCTCTCTTGCATAACCACATTACTGATCTCTGTCGATTTAGCACAAATGCAAATCTTTTTTCTAGCCAACCATCTACTTTCCAACTTTACTGATGGATTCAAGCATCCCTTATGGGGTTTTATTTCCCCCAGATCAGAATCCATTCTAAGCTTACACTTTGCACTTACCCGTCACATCCCTTTAGTTTCCTTCCACCTGAGACAGGTCCTCAGCCTGGCTTTGCCTCTTGTGATACTCAGGTTTCTCAAAAAGTACTATCCACACTTTTTGACAGAAAGTCCCTCTTGGAATCTTCTACTTGCCCAGAGTTGAGCTCATTTGGAGGAGAGAGTCCTCAAGACTGCTCTCACATCTGATATCAGCCAGGACTTTGGATGATTTCAAAAAATGCTTGAAAGTTTTAATAATTTTCAAGAAGGTTTCATAGGACTCTCTGGAAGCTATGTGACCCACAGTCACAGTTCACTACAGAGAACAGACCCAGATTAAAGTCAGCTAAAATCATGGACAGATGAATCCAAGGTGACATTTCTTCTGTTTTGCTCCCTTGGAATCAGTGTGCAATGCTCTCCTAGAACCTTGTGTGTCTTATACACACATGTATGTTGGGTATATGACTTGTATATTATATATACAAGTGTTGGGTGAGCGATCCTGCCCAAGCCTCTGCTTTCAGCTTGCTTTGGAGATCCATTATGGCTATGATTGACTGTTGCCCTGTGGTAGAAATCAGTCTCTAGTTTAGCCTGATATCATGTGATCCAAACTCCCATCTACTTCAAAGGGCTTGAATGACTACCCCCCACACACACACCCCAGACAAAGACGCTTCTATCAGATATGACACATATTAGTTCCCAGAAGCTAAAGGCACAAGGTCAAGTTCTCTTCAAGGCACTGACATTTTCTCATGAATATATCCAGGTTATGAATTTCCAACTGTGATGGGACATTGGCAATGTATCTTTCTCAAAGTATCACATCTGAAGGCACACGCTAACTATCTACCCCTCACTGGTAATGCTCATTGTAAATACTCTGTCAAGATACTTTTTAGACCCTGCAGTGTTTAGAAACTCTACTTTTCTTTTGTTCTAATAGTCATTTAAAAAGTAGTAAATTTAAGATTAAGCAAATGTGCTGCTCTTATTGAAAATTCTAGATTTAGCAGCAGTGTGTGCTGCCTCAATCAATCTTTATTGTGACAGCTTAAAAATGTTGATGTCCCATTTCCAACACTTTACAAACTCACACTTGCCATTGACCATGAAGGAGAAGAGACCAAAGTTGTAGTAAGCATCCCCAAATGGAAGATGGAAGAGTGCCCTTGATGTGTGTGAGAAACATTCTAGAGAGCCATTCTTCCACAGAAACTAAAAACAAACCTAAGACGGGCGTGGTGGCACATGCCTTTAATCCCAGCACTCGGGAGGCAGAGGTAGGAGGATCGCCATGAGTTCAAGGCCACCCTGAGACTACAGAGTGAATTCCAGGTCAGCCTGGACTAGAGCAAGACCCGACCTCAAAATAACAAAAACACCAAAAAATAAATAAATAAAAATAAAAAAATAAAAACAAACCTAAGTGTCATCTCAGAAAATAGGGAGGCACCCACTTGTAGGAGAAACACAAGAAGGGGGAACTCTGGCTGTGGGCTGACCTGTGGGAAATCCCAGCTCCCTCAGGGAAAGGCAAAGGTTGGGGGCTAGGAAGAATTCTTTGGAATTCCCTTGCTTCTTTTTCCTATTTTCTTTCCAACAACATATAATCCTCCAAACTCTCTTACCCCCTTCCTCCTAGGAGATTCCACAGCAACAGCAACAGTGCTTAGAGACTTTTTGGATATAGTGAATCTCAAAATGTACATCTTATCAAAGTTTCTAGAAGGACGGTCAGCACATTAAACTCTGGAACAAACACTGACCTTCAGGATACCACTTGATCCAGCCTGATACTTTCCAACCACACTTCAGCCCACACCTGCCCAGAAGTCAAACTTTATCCATACGGAGCCATAGACCCAGTTCTCTGTCAAACCTCTCCAGAGCATTTGTACATACTAACATACCCCTGACCTACATATGTTAACGTGTTCAGGGTTTAATTTTTGTTCAGCCCCTGTACTCAGCTAGAATTGCTTCTACTTCTCCATGGTTCCACCAACCACATTAGAAACCCTGGCATGGGCTTCTAAGGCATCATATCTCATCCTCCAAAATTCATCTACTGTACAATAACTATCCATATTTCTATCTTTCTCTTTATTAAAGATCATGAGCAATTTGAGGAACTGTCTTATTCCTTGCAGCATTCCCAGCACTGAACAAGGTGCCTCAGTGGTTAAAGGTGCTTGCTTGTACTTATCATTTATTTAGTGTTCACATGACTGGCACTCCTCCATGTGAAGCATGAAAATATACATATTAACTATGTAGATGTTGTAGTTACCTTCTTATTTCTGGGACAAAGCACCTGACCAAATACAACTGATGTGAAGAAAGGTTTTATGTTTAGCTTACAGTCTCGAGGAGAAGCTTCATGATGGCAGGGAAAACATGGCATGAGCAAAGGCTGAACATCACCTCTGCCACAGCAGGTGGAAAATCACAGCAGGAAAGTAAGCCAGTCTTTGGCAAGGAGGAGCTGGTTATAACACCCCTAAGTCCAGCCCAATAACACACCTCCTCCAGGAAGTCTCCACCTCCTTGGACCTGGGAACTAAGCATTCAAAACACATGAGTTTCTGAGGGATATCTGATTCAAACCACCACAGTAGGTATAATAATTATACCCATTCTACAGACGAGAACACTGAAGCACAAAATTTAATAGCTGAGCCAAGATTATACAATGAATACATGCTGCAGATTTGAATTCAAGCAGGCTGACTCTAGAAGATGCAGGTTTCACTCACAGTGTTTCTTGATACAAAACTAGAGTGAAAGGAAATGTTTTCATTATTTTCTTGTTTTATAATTAAACACCTACATAAAGCAACTTATGGGAGGAGAGCTTTGTTTTGATTCACCATTTAGGGGGTACAGACAATCTTGGGCATAGAAGGAATGGTGGCAGGAATAGCCTTCCACTGTGGTGGCAGATGCTTGCTCAAATCTGGGCAGACCAGGATGCACATCAGATATTGCCACCCACATTTAAACAGTTCTTGCTCACACTGTTAATCCTCTCTGGAAATGTCTTCTCAGACATACCCACAGGTGTGCTTCACTAAAATCCCAAATGAGTCTTAATCCAATCAAGTTTACAATGGTAGCAGTAACCTTCTCTATGCTGGGACAAAACACCCAATCAGAAGTATCTTATGAAAGGAAAGGGTATAATTCCAGCTTACAGTTTCAAGCAGAAGTTGCATCATGGTGGGGAAAGCATGGCAGGAGCAGACAGCCAGCTTTATATCAGCAGGGAAGAAGTAGAGAAAATGAGCTGAATTTAGAAAGCAGGAATAGGCTATATACCCTAAGGCTTGCATTTCCAGTGACATACTCCCTCCAGCAAGGTTCTACTTCTCGAAGATTCCACAATCTTCCCAAACAATACCACCAGCTGGGGATTAAATAGTCAAACACATGAGGCTTTGGGGATACTCCTCATTCAAACCATCACGTCAAAATTGATCATCACAGAAAACAAGCTACTTTTGCTCTCAGTTACCACTGTGGATGGGCAACCTGACCATTAACCCCCTCCCCCAAAAAATGTAAAGTCCCATTTCCCATCCATGAGCAATGTGTCATGAATGTTAGCAAATTCCCTGGGAGCTGGAAAGCTGTATTAGTACACAAATGCCCAAAGGAAAAAGAGACAAATAAGGTTGGTGAGCTTTTGAGGACCATGACATTCTGGTACAGTATATAGGACACAGATAGGTCCAGTACTTCTCCAAGGATAAAATGCTCAAGGATGTTTATATAAAGAAATAAACACTTTTATGGCTTGGGATATAGCTTAGTGGATAAAGCACTTGTGGTACAAGTATGAGTATCTGAGTTTGAATCCCCAGTGCCCACATAAAGTTAGGTGTTGTACCACCTGTCTGTAATTCCAGCATGCCTACAGCAAGAGGGAAGGCAGAGAAAGGAGAATCCAATGGAAGCTTGCAGACCAGCTAGCCTGACCAACAGAGCAGATAAGAACAAAAGACCCTTCCTCAAAAAGGTGAAAGGAGAGAGCTGACACCTGAAAGCCATTCTCTGACCTCCACTTGCACTCCATGGCATGTGTGCACCCATACTCTTACCCATGACCTTACCCTCAAAAGACTTATAGTCTGACAAATGGATGTCCGACACAAAGGTGAGAGAAACAAACATGCCCTTGCCCTTGAAGGACTTATATAGTTGAATGAATTCCATGGTGACCCATGTGCCAAGTGTCAGTAATTGCTGAAGAAAAGTGTCTCCTTGCATGAGCATGGGATTCAGAGAGAAGCATTGGCACTGGAAGTGCCCGATCAAAACCATTTCATTCCATCCTCCTTTGCAGTCATGGTACTGCCTTCCTCATAGGCCTATGAGTCACTCATCACCATCTAACAAACATCCCTGGACGTCTGCCGTATACAGAAACCGGGAAGCAAACACAACAAATAATCTCTGGCCTTCAGGAGTTCACTGCTGGGGAGCTATCCGTATACTATACTATGAAATTCCCTCTTCCATTGCCAGGGTCTGTTGGGCACACAGTAGGGATACACAAAAACTATTTGTTAAATATAGAAATGTAAAAATATTCAGTTACCATGTCAAGGGTAGAACGGGATGAATAGCTACTCACTCATTCCAAATTATCTGTAAGCACCTCCTATGCACCAGCCAGTATACTAACCCAAGGAACACACCAGGGAGTGAAGCAAAGACTTCATGGAATATTTGCCTTGACAGAGTTTTCATTCCATTGGTGGGAAGTAGATAGCAAGCAGATATCTAAATATGTAATTTAACATCAAGTAGTATTAGGTGCAATGAAGAAAAGCAGGTCAGAATGAAAAATTCAAAGGCCAAGGTGGGTGCTGCAGACAAAAGCAATACCAACATCCCAGCAGCCTAGCACAAGTCTATTGTGGCACCCTCCATGCCTCCATGGAGGATATAGGGTTAAATGAAGTAGAGGCCAGATTGAAACCCCAATAATCTCTGAAGTTTATCTGAGCTGAGTTTATCTGAGACCAGTAGGCATTTCCCAAAGTCTCCTTCTTAATCCTAAAACTCCAGCCTTCCAGACAGGTCCTGAGATAAGCAGACAATTCAAGGCCTAAACTGACTCCAGCTGTAATAACAAACCTGAACAATAAAAGTCTAAAGGTCACAGTTCCTCTGCAGCCACCACCATCCAGTATATGTCTAGAATCATGTAGAAAGCCTTCTCAACTTATCTATGCAAACTAGGCATCCACAGGTTACTGGCCCTTGCCAATCCACTCATGAGCTGTCTACAGGCCACCCTGCCCCTACCAATCCCCTTGCTGATGCCCTTGCCTCTGATTTTTCCTCTGGCTTCTCCTCTGTATAAATGACCTTTCTACGTACAATAAACGATCTGTCCACTGCGACTGCATCCCGAGAGTTCTTCCTCTCGTCTGCTCACCACTATTTCAAGGCTCTGTTCACCCAGCTCCTTGGACGAACAGGGAGTAGATGCACGCTGCAGCTCCCCAACTAAGCCACAGACAGACAGTGTATATTTTGCTCAAGGTCTTGGTAGGTGTGAATGAAGAGGCTTGCATGATTGGTTCCTGATGCATCTATTTTCATCTCTCAGTGCTGGTGGCTGAACCTATGGTCTCATCCATGCTGGACACAAGCTCTAGTACTGGTGCTCAGGCTTCAGACTCAGCTCACAACTCATTTCCTGCTATCTCTACGAGTCATCCTTACCATATACTTCTACACAATACTGCTGGGGCTTGCTTTACAATACTATCACCTCTGTAACTAGAAGTCAGAGTAATAATGTCTTCCTCATAAAACTGCACCTAAATTTCAAGGAGAATATGTACACAAAACAATAAATGCTATTATAAATATTCATAATATTTGATGTTAGCAATTGATCGCATGGCTTCCTGTATGCTAAGCATTGTGTGTATAATATATATATATATATATATATATATATATATATGTATGTATTTAAATATTATCACTAAGAATCCTACCATGGATAAAGCTTGAAAAAAATGTACAATGACAGGCAGATAGTCAACTTTGTGAGCAGAAGGAAAAAAGGAAGATAAAGCTAAACTTAATGAAGTATTAGCCATGTGGTTAACACTTTTTTGGGGGATGCACACATGTGTACATGAGCATGTTCATATATGTGAATACAGGCATATGCATGCCACAATACATGTATGGGGGCAAGAGTTGGGGTGTCTGTCCTCACTTTTCACCCTGTTTGAGGCAGGGTTTCTAGTTGTGACCAGCCCACAAGATTCCTGCAGATTCTCCCATCTCTGCTTCAATTCTCACCTTAGGTGTTCTGAGGTTACAGATGCCTACCATGGTATTCATCATTTTAGCACTGTGTCCTCTGAGCCATCTCCCCGTCCCCAAGATTATTACTTTCAAAGCCTTTAAATCATTTGTTTTATTCAAGTCTCTCTGAAGAAGGAACTGAACACCATTGTCTTTGTTTTTCAGAGACTGAGTTTCAGAAACATCCAGTCACTTGCTCAGGGTTACACAGCTCCTAAGTGATATTTGTTCTCACTATAAAAACCTGTTTTCTTTTCATTTTAGCAAAAGAGGTCCTAATGTTACAGATTCTCACTAGTAAAGTTAAGTGTTAATTTCTCCAAAATGCACATCTAGACCCAAAAGAGATAAAAAAAGAGAGATAAAAGATAAGATATGGATTCCTGAGATAAGGATGTCTTTTACTAAAGAGGTTTCTCAGAAAGCCACACTTCTTCATGGTGACATGAGGCAAATTCCTAAACTCTCAAAGCCTTTATTTGCTCATATGCAAAATGGCAATAATAATCCCCCATAAAACTTCCATGGAATTTAAGTGAGATTTAGTAGGAAAGCACATAGTAGTGTGCGTGTGTGTGTGTGTGTGTGTGTGTGTGTGTGTGTGTGTGTGTGTGACCGAATCTTCATATAAACGCTAATAAAATAGTTTGGAAATCTCTTAATGTCAGAAACCATTGAAGTAATAGCCTAACTTATAATAGCTATGGTTTCTCTTATATAAGATATAAAGAAATATTTCCTTGAACAAAATGTTTTGGAGAATTAAAAAAGCAAGGAAATTCATCTTTCTTTTTAAAAATAAACAGGAAGCATCTTCCTTTCCCTACACTTCTCCCTCCCTTCCCTCCCCTCCCCTTCCCTTCTCATCCCTGCTCTTCTCTGCTTTTCTCTTTTCTCCTTTTCTTTTTGCCTCTCTTTTTTCATCTCTTCTCTCTCCCCCTTTTCTTTCCCATTCATTTCTCTCTCTCTCTCTCTCTCTCTCTCTCTCTATATATATATATATATATATATATATATATATATATATATATATATATATATATCCACACTTTCTCCCTTTCTGTTTTCTTTTAACTCTCCTTTTTTTTCTTGGTCTCTTTCTTTTTTCCTTTTCCTGTCTTTTCCCTCCCCTTTTCCATCTTTATCTCTTTCTTCCCCTCACTTTGCCTTTCCTTTACTTACTCTTTCCTTTTCTCTTTCTGTTTATTTCACTTCCTCTTTCCTTCTATTCTTTCTCTTTCTTTTCTTTCCCTTTCTCTTCTCACTTTTTTACCCTTTTCCTTTCTCCCAATTTACCTTTTCCTCTCTCTCTCTCTCTCTCTCTCTCTCTCTCTCTCTCTCTCTCTCTCTCTCTCTCTCTCTCTCTCTCTCTCTCTCCTTCCCTTTGGCTAACATTCTCTTGCCCTTTCTTGGTCTCCCTTTTCCTTCTCTCCCTTTTTCTTTATGTCTTTCCATCTTTCCTTTTCCTTACTCTTTCTTTTCTTATCATTTTCTCTTTTATCTCTTTCTCTTCCCTTTTTTAAATCACTCTCTTCCTTTTATCTTTCTTTTTCTTTTTCTTTTTATCTCATTCCCTTTCTCTCACCTTTTCCTTTCTTTTCATTATCTTCTTTTTTGTTCTTTTTCCTTTCACTCTTTTCTTTCTCTTCCTTTTCTGTTTTTCTCTCCCATTCTGTCCCTTTTCTTTGCTTTTCCTTTCTCTCCACCTTTCCTCCTTTATCCATTACACACACACATACACACACACACACTCTTCCAACAAGAGTTTGTTATTGAAATAACAGTCCTCAGTGTTTCTTTTAAACACACTAACTCTCTTATATGCACACTCCAGCTCACATACATACAGCCTTGCACATTCATATACATATGCAAACACATGCGTGTGCGCACACACACACACACACACACACACACACACACACACACACACACGCACACACCCTATCATCACAGACTGAGATTCAGGTAGAGTAGCAGTGTGCCAGCCCTACAATGGACCTGCCTCATTGCTATTGCATGATTACACCCTGTGCTGTGCAGTTGGTGTTTCTTTTATTTCACTCTGCTTTCCTTGAAAATCCTAAGGCTCAAAATGTTGTTGGAGGGGAGACACAGGAACCTGGTAAACAAGGCCCATGACAACAAGGACAGCAGCTGTGTGGACATCATTGGGAAGTGAGGACAGCTTAGTTCTTGAACCTTTGCAGTTCCTATTTCTCTAAGGCTGGACTGTCCCTGTTGGGTAAATGTTTTTAAGAAAACACCTCACAGTATCTCTATTAAATAGCTTGTCTCACAATTCTGACTTGAGCTCAAAGCTGAAATCTGGCCATAAAGGGAATCCCTAAGCTCAGAGCCTAAAGGAATTTATCTGTCTGATCTCCTTCATCCCTCTTCACAGTGGAGGAGGGGTGGACATTTCCTGTGATAGCAGAGTGGAGAAAGATGGACACAAGGAGATGAGTTCCATCTCCTCTGTAGGTGAAGCAAAGGTGTAGGTTTCTCAAAGAGTTAAGTTGACTTCACCAAGCACCAGTTAACTGAAGGCATCTTGAAAGGACTCTCTTGTGGGAGGATTGAGCAGGTTGGAGAGATTCCAACAGAAAGTCTGGAGGTATTCCCATGGAGCAAAAGCTGAAGGGGGTGTTAGTGACGGCCAGCAGATAATGTGTCTCCCATACTGGGGCTTGTGCTATGTTAGAGAATCTATGGCTTAAAAGACAGTGGGAATGTCCTTGAGCAGCTGGACATCTGGCACAGAGCCAAACTCACACCAGTTACACCCTCAGCTGTCAAACACGACTCCCTCCCCCTCCTACCATTCATAAGCAGCAGGTAAATGGGGAGGAGGAACAGGGGCTAGGAGGCCAAATGAATGAACAGACTGTGGATCTCTTCCCAAGGCAGGAAGCTGAGCCTGGGTCTCCCCAAGCTGAGGACAATAGGGCAAATTTTAAATTGTGTGAGAGAATGAAGATTTATTTTAAAGCAAATGGAAAGTTTTGAAATTCCAAAAATGTATCTGTTGTCACATTTGAGAAGCGAATATTTCTGCTTAAAATGTTCTCTAGAAACAGGAACAGGGTTCCCTGAAGAGCTAATTTAAAGAGCAATAGTGGTGGGAGCAGATAAAAATAAACTGTGGGGCTCACTCTACAAGACCGGCTCATTCTATATATAGGCAGGTTATACCTATATCTCAGGCGTGCTCATATGCTGCAGACTTGGAGAAGGAAGAGCAGGGCATGCGGATTCTGAGCTGGGAGGAGAAGCCAAAAGTGAGGCCAGAGAGGAGACTGGCTCAGAGCAAACAGGTGCCATCAGCCCACCTCCCTAAGTCTGACTCTCTGCTGGACAAACTGTGTATTAAGAAAGATGGTGCCCAAAGGTCCCATGGCTCAGGAACCAAGGAGCTCAGGCAGAAAAGGATGGTGAAGGGCCACAGCTCAGAGGTCTAAGTGGTCTGGGACAAAATCGACAGGGAAGTGAAGGAGTCTAATGATTTCAACAAAATTCACTCGGGACTTCAGAGGGGTCTCCCACTAGTGGATTAGAGAAACATTCAAGTCTGAAACCAAGAAACCTGTGCTAGTGTGCAGATGGAGGCAGGAGAGATATAAAGTGGGGTCCTAGTTCCATGAATTTAGTCCCCAGAAAATGTGTCACTTTCTCTCAGCTCCCAGGTTTGTTTTGTTCTCAGAGCATGTTTCCTTCTAATTTAGCCTAAATCCCACTATATTCTAATTATACCTTTATTTTTCTGCCCATTTTACTGGTCCTAGAGCAGGTCCTATATAAAGGACAGGAATTCAGTCAATGTTTCAGGAATGAATGAATGAAGAAGTGAATGGATGGAAATCTCTGTAGGTGGCTTGGATGTTTCTAGTTACTGTATATGCCCAAGGTTTGGTTGGCACAAACAGATGTTAGCAGGAGGATTAGTGGATGTAAAGAGGCCTCCTAAGGGAGCCTGAATATGGGGCAGACTTTGGACCATAGTGTAACAAGAAAGAACAGGTGTTTTCTCCTGCCAGAAAAAGATGCTATGGAGCCCAGTAGGAAGTTCTGACGAAGGTTTAGTCAGAAAAACAAGAGATCCATTGATCCTGTGGCCTTTCTACATTGTCACACAACTGACCTGGAAGTAGATGCATCCTAATGCAAATGTGTCTTCTGTATCAGAGAACTCAAAAGAGTATCCATTCCTCAGTGATGCAGGCACTGCAGAACTATGACTTATAGGTAGAGGAATCACATTCCCACAGTGCATAATTCATTTCCCACCAAATCCCTTTGCACTGAATCACAGCTACAGAAGAATAACACCCTTTGGAAGCACATGCCTTCCCAATACAATTCTTTAAATTAAAAAGTAGGGTTTAGAGATTGTAAGAGCCATGATAGGGGAGACAGAAAAAAATTATGGCTGCCTCCAGTACAATCCATAACCCCCTATCCCATGGACTGGTCCAGTAAGCCTATGTAGGAAGGCCCCCAGAAGGGTGGGAAGAGGGAGGAGGGAAATGGGATACTACCTTAAGACTTGCTCATGCAATGGATCTAGTTATTTATAATAAATATAGAAAAAAATATAGTAAAAAAAGGAAAAAAGGCGCCATAGTGCTGAGAAGTGATAGTGGAGTGTTCAACATTGAGACATCTCTATCACACCTTCCAGGGCTCAGGGTCCACTGTGGAAGAGGTGATAGAAAGATTGTAAGAGCCAAAGGAAGGGGAGGACTGCTTACAATGCAAAAAAAAAAGCAGGGTTTATATCCAAGTGAACACATCAATATCAATGAAATGCAATTGGTTCCAACAACCAGAGCAATAAATCTACATGCATATCTCCGTGCACATCCACACTCCCCCAGAAAATAAGCCAGGACAGATAGGAGAGAATGGTCAGATGCCACACCCAACACAATTTCCTATCTGAGTCCCATGCCAAGATTCTGCCAAACAGCATGGCATCCAAGTGATGGGAATTAGATAAGAGGGTGGAGAGCATATGGTGAAGGTGGGAGGGGCTTGGGAGCAACTGCACAAGAAACAGACTTGCTTTTCCAGAGAAGGTCTGCTTCATATTACACTGGTGAAGCAGAAATGTGCTATTTGAATAAACAAAAAGAAATCCTTACTATTGCCCTTCCACAAGAGTTAAAGACCCTGCACACACATGCCAAGTGCACCCAGGAGAAGGGCACACAGGGAAGAGAACCCCAGGAGTCCAGACCTCTTTGGGTGCTGTCAAAGATATCTGGCAGAAGTAACTTGATTACTTGTTTTAAGACCCACACACCATATTTTGCAAGTATAATTTTTTATTATTTCTTTTGGGGTAAAAAAAAGTATACACATACAATTAAATTTTAACATATTTTTAGTGGTTTTGCCAACTGTTATGTGGGGGAGGGGTGTCAGATTTGGTTCTTTAAATCATGGGTTTTAAAATGGTCATAAGTAATTTTAACAAAGAAAAATAAGAAAAGAAAGCTATTCCAAAAATAATAAAAAAAAAAAAAGGCTATCACTATTGGGTACGAAAAAGCCAATCTAGGAAATTCAGAAGTAGTTGAAGGTAGAGGTCAAAGAGAACTGGGTCAAACATTGCATATCCAGCAGCAGCCTGTCTTTCCATATTTAACACAAGACTAGGCCATAAATCTAACAATACTCAGACATTGAGTGCCCAAGGGCATTCCTTGATTCAATAAGATATATGACATTGAGCAAGTCACCTTCTCTCAAAATTAATTAAGAGTTTTGGAGAATCTTCAATCTGTCTGCCAATAAGCTAATTTTCATAATTGTGTACTTTTAAAAATCCTCATCACAAGTGTGAGGGCAAAGAAATTATCATCAAATTCCAACTGAGAAAAAGTTTTGGCTCAGGAAACTTTCTTAACCTTCCCAGGGTCACACAGTGTGCCCTGTGACACCATGACTGAAAGAGGCTAGAGGGGCAGCAATGGTGGAGAACAGAGCTAACCATGGAGGAGCAGGGGAAGTAAGCCAGAGCAATTCCAGCAGTGGCTCATATGTGATCTCCAGCCCCATTCAGCTCTGTTTTCCCTTCATCCACTGGAAAGGCAAACCTCCTCCAAGATACCTTGAGATTCCATGTTTGAGAAAGGGGGCTTAGGAGCATGTGGTGGTGGCTGTGATGAGGACAGGTATGAGGATGGTGACAATGTGATGAGAAGAGGGCTGGAGAGATGGCTCAGTGGTTAAGGCGCTTGCCTCCAGTGCCTAAGGCCCGGGGTTCAATTCCCCAGGACCCACATAAGCCAGACCCACAAGGTGGTGGCCCTGGTGCTCTCTCTCTCTCTCTCTCTCTCTCTCTCTCTCTCTCTCTATCTATCTATCTATCTCTCTGCTTGAATAATAAATAAAATATTTTTAAAAAATAAAAAAAGAATGTGATGAGAAGAAGCTGGTCATGATTGACGCTGTCATGATGTTGGTGCTGACGACTAAGAGGACGGGTGTGGCCATGATGACAACAGCAGTGACTGACGATGAGGAAGAGGGTGATGAGAACTGATTGCTGAGATGTGAATCCACCCCCTCATAGGCTCATGTGTTTAACACTTGGGTCCCAGCTGGGGGACGCGTTTGGTATGGCTGGGGAACCTTTAAGCGGTGGAACCTTGTCAGAGGACATGGGTCACTGAAGGCAGACCTTGAGGTCTTATAGCCTGGCTCTACTTTTGGTCGTCTGCCTCCTGACCGGGGCTGCAATGTGACCAGCCTGCTTCCTGACATCATGCCTCCCCAGCTGTGAGGAAATGTAGCCCCTGAAACTGGAAGTCAAAATGTACCTCTTTCTTCCTTCAGCTGCTTCTTGTCAGGTGTTTGGTGACAGCAGCAAGTAGGTAACTCGCACACGATCGTGGTGAGGGTGGTGAAAAGCAGTACCGTCTGCGGAACTCTTCCTGTGGGCCAGACATCCTCAGAAGAGTTGGATCTTTCTCCTCTTCCCAATCTCATTATCACTGTCGCCTTGTGAGGTAGGCGTTGTCAGTATCCTCCATGGCATATAAGGACACTGAGGCTCAGAGGAGAATGAGTTCCCCAAGGTAAGTCGTAATGCTGGAACCCAAACCAGCCTGTGCACTCAGCCAGTACACACACACTTGATGACCTGTCCATAGCAACTGACCCCCAAGTCCACTGTCCTAGGGGACCTAAGTCTCACAGAGCTGCTAGGAGGAAGTTTGACTACAGTGATTCCGAAGGTCCTGTGCAAGCATGAAGTGCTCTGACCTTGCTCTGTCCTTGGCACTGAAAGTACATTCAAAGTAGCTTTTGTCTTTTCCATTCCTTTACTTTGATTCATTTTATGGTCCCAATCTGGTGAAGTTTTATGATTATTATTTGGTCAATTCAATACTTGGAAAGTGTCTTGTGCTGGAAAAAAATTAAAACTTTTACTTTAATTCACCCTTGAATGCATCTTGAATTCATCTTCATGCATGGCACTAATGAAAGTTTAGCTCGCACTGACCTAGCTAACAATGGGTCTGACAGCAAGCCTTCTCTTCACCTCATTCTGGAGTTACAGCTAAGACATTCTTTACTCAAGAAGTTTTACAAATGCTTTCCCGTTGCAGACAGTCTCTAATTTATGATATTTCAGCTTAAGATTTTTCCACTTTACAATGGTGTGAAAGTGACATACATCGCATGGAAACCATACTTCAAGTTTTGAACGTTGCTCTTCTCCTCGGCTAGAAATATGGAGTAAGATTCTCTCTCGAGATGCCAGGCAGATCCCAGCGAGCCATGAAATCATAACCGTAAATAACCAACATTCTACAATGCATGGAGTTGCTAAGTTATGATGTTCAGTAAGTTAGGTATATTAAACACATATTCGATTTAAGGGTATTTCCAGTTTATAGCAAGTTTCTCAGGATATAGCCCAATCAAGGAGTATCTACACTTGAATTCATCTTAATACATCAGTGAATTTCAGTCTCCCTAAACTCTCTATAGGTCACCCAACATTAGACTTTTTAGCAAATAAATTTCAACTAGAAAAGAGGACTGTCTAGCAGATATCTGACCTTCCATGAAAATGGCCAGCAAACTTATTGCTAGCCAGACAACTAGCTCCAGGGTGATGGTGACAAATCGATCAAAATCCATCAAAACAGAAATCCAGAGGCTACAGAGAACTCAACACTGAATCAGACTGCCAACAGGCTTGCTATGGCTCAGGGAACGTTGTGGAAGACGGGGTGGAAAGATTGTGAGAGCCACAGAGTGGGTAGGAATACCCTGATGCACAGTTTCCCCTCCCCCTTTGCTACCACACAGGGAGTGACTGAGGTCTTCCTGACCCTGCAGTGAGGAAGCCCCCAAGGATAACAGGAAGAGTATAACTTGTTATAATATAAGCTCAGTGAGCACTGCTTTAGCAATTGTGGTATGTCTCTGCTGAGGAGCAGGGAGATCACATTGTCCCAGGATATTTACAGTGCTTAGGGACAGCTGATGAGTGCCAATTACTGGTGCTCAAAGGACAGGAAACAGGTCTAGCCTGGGAGCTGGGATTCCCCAAGTGAGGAAACAGTAAAATTGTGGACCTATAAACTAGGCTACAGTATTAAGTTAAAAGAGGAAGACATTGTTCAACTGATTTGATAAAAAAAAAAATCTGTTCCCCCGCCCCCCAAAAAAGGGGACAAAGTTGGAAATGATTATGAATCAAATTTTCAGAAAGATTCAAAAATATATTGCAGGGCTGGAGAGATGGCTCCACAGTTAAGGCACTTGCCTGCAAAGCTGAAGGACCTGAGTTCAATTCCCCAGCACCCACAATTAAGCCAGATGGCACAAGGTAGCACATGTGTCTGGAGATTGTTTGCAGTGGCTGGAGGCCCTGGCACACCCATTCTCTTTCTCTCTCTTTCTCTCTCTCTCTCTCTCTCTCTCTCTCTCTCTCTCTCTCTCTCTCTCTGTGTCTGCCTCTTTTACTCTCTCTCTCAAATAAATAAATAAAATATTATATATAGATATAGATATTACATATATGAAACTAAACTAAACCTGCATGAAGTAACAGTCTGACATCAGGAAAGACTGCAGAGATGAAACAAAACTGTGGACTTGAGGGTGTAACTTGGTATCAAAGGCCTTGCCTGACATGGATGGACAAGGCTATCATTCGATCCTCAGAACTAGAAAAAAAAAAGCCTGGCATGTTGGCTCACATCTTTAATCCCAGGTCTTAGGAGGCTGAGGTAGGAGGATCCCTGTGAGTTTGAGGCCAGCCTGGGATACAGAGTGATTTTAAAGTCAGTCTAGGCTAGAATGAAATTCTGCCTCAAAAAAAGGTATTAAGCTGTAATGGAAGCATGTAGATAAGGCGGGTAGGTAAATTAGATTATCAAATTGTAAGGTGAATGAGAAATTTAAATCTCCAAGAAGAGAGACAGACATCTTGCTTCAATGTAAGGGGAAAGAGAGACATAGAAAATATGTTAAAGATCCAGTCCAAGTATAAATTCCATAATATGCTAGCTTTTTAAAAACAATGTTTTGTTGAGGTATAATTCACACACCATGCAAGCCATCCATCATTCTAATAGCTCTTAGTCTATTTACTGGAATGTGCAACCATTATCATAATCAATCGTAGAATATTTTCATCACCCCTAGAAACACTATCCCTTTAACTCTTCACCCTCATCAACCCCAGACTGTCATGAATGTGTTCTCTGTCTTGTGGTTTCATCTACTCTAGACAGTTCATATAAATGGAATAACACAATGTGTAGGGGTGGTATTTTTTTATTTTATTTAATCTTCTTGTGCTTGGGATTGAACTCAGGGCCTTGTGCATACTAAGTGAATACTCTATCACAGATTTCTACCCCAGCTCAATAAGTGATCTTTTGTGACTGGCTGCTTTGAGTTAGCATAATATTTTTAGATTCTTGCATATATTATGCATTAGTACCTTATTCATTTTATAACCAATCTGCATTTTATTATATAGATACACTACATTTTATTATCCCTTTCATCAGTTGATGGATAGTTGGTTGTTTCTACCTTTGACTTTGATGAAACATGTTGCTATGAAAGTCATCCATGTATAGCCTTTTGTGTGCGTCTGTGAATTGGGCATTTTTTTCTCCTTTCTTTGTGGGTGCATGTTTTCATGCTATCCATTTACTGGGCATCTTCCCCCAAGATTCCTTGCCGAAGCACAGAAACATTTGTTCAACCATGTTTATAACAGCTTAATTCATAATAGCAAAGAATTGGAATCAACACAAATGCCCAATTCTGGTTGAATGGATATCAAAGTTGTGGTACATATCCATTATGGAATTCTATGCAGCTGAAAGGAAAAAATGACATAATGAAATTTAAAGAAAAGTGGATGGACTTGGAGCAGATCATTCTTAGTGACCTCACACAAGAGCAGAGAGCCAAGCGCCACATTTTCTCCCTCATATGTGGTTCCTAACAGGTTAAGCCTGAACATTAAGAAAATCTGTCAATGAACTGAGAGACTGTAAAGGGGGATGGAAAGAATGGGGGGAATGGGAGAGTGGGAAGACTCATACAATAAACTAAACTAATAATGAATCAACACCATAAAATCCTAACTTTCATACAGGAAGCTCCTGAGGAAGCTGTGGGCACCAACTGGTAAAAGGGGCCATGAATAGAATGGGAGGAAGCCTAACCCCAAGAAAAATTGCTCAGACCTCCATCTCCCTGTCCCGGGTATTGGTTCCTTCCCACATTGTGCTGTTTATCAAAGAGACTCATGAGGTCCCCAAAATGAGACAGACTTCTGTCACAGCTCTTGAATACCTGCCCCAGGCCTAAGGTAGCAACCTATTGCTGAAGAAATCACAGAGTGTCATCAAACAACACCAAGAGATCCTGCTAGATCCAGAATTGTAACCAGCTCCCAGATGGTAGCATGTGTAGCACTGGAAGGTGTGGCATGAGCTGCCAGGGGAAAGTGGTCAATGATATCTGGAGAAAGCAGAGACCACTGATATACAATATAGATAGTTGTCACAAGAATGCTGAATACATGGCTGTATGGAAGAGACCAGCAAGTCAAGAAATACTCATCTGTGCAATAGTGGTGCTAAACCTAGGAAGGTAATCAATGGCTTACTGATTGGCTATGAGATCTGCTTAGTGACAAGAAACCCTTAAGTGGAGATGGGATCCATGGCAAAATCCTGTGGGGACCAAGAAACTGACCTCCAAGGGGAAAGTCCCTCTACCAGAGAACTACAGAGAGGCTACACCCATTAGGAGCTAGCCAAAATAGCAATGTTGTCTCATTTAACCTATACCGATCTCACTCTCCAATGGAGATTCTGTTTGTATTTTTTAGAAGACAGTGAGAGAGCCAGGGACAACACAATTCCACCAACAAGACATGGGATGATGGCTGACATATTGTCAAGAGATGAGCCACCCTTGGCCTATCACACAGGGCCCAAATGAAACCCATGAGAAAGTGACAAGACAAACAGGAGACCAATCACCACAGCAAGTCTGATAACCCTTGAAAGGTCAATGGAATCAGATACCAACATTATCCAACACAACCTAAAGCAGAAGTCCAGAGACACTTAAGATCTCAACAATAAAGCAGACTTAAAACTCACCCACCATGACTCAGGGAACTGAGTGGAAGAGGGGGAGGTAAGAATGTAAGAGCCATACATTACCCCCCTCAACAACAACATACAAAGAGGGGGGAAACTGGCTACCTCTGGTGCAGTTTATAACCCCCTAACCTATGGGCAGATCCAGTATGTGCACCAAGGAAGGACCCCAATGGGTAGGGGACAGAAAGGAGAAAAATGGAGGCACCATCACAGGATTTGCTCATATAATATATATACTTATTCATAATAAGGATATTTTAAAAAAGAATGTTGCTATGAACGTCATCCATGTACAGGCTTGTGTGTGTGTGTGTGTGTGTGTGTGTGTGTGTGTGTGTGTGTGTGTGTGTGTGTGTGTGAGAGAGAGAGAGAGAGAGAGAGAGAGAGAGAGAGAGAATTGGGTATTTTTTTCCTTTCTTTGTGGGTGCATGTTTTCATTCTCCTTGGGTGTATTCCTAGGAGTAGAATTGCTGGGCCACTTAAAAATTCCATGTTGAAGTTTCTGAAGATTTGAGAGACTGTTTCCCAAAGTAGCTGCATGCACCGTTTTACATTCCCACCAGCAGTCTGAAGATTCCAGTTTCCTCCTATCTGTTCCTATCCAGCCATCCCAATAGGCATGAGCTCCTACTTCATTGTGGTTTTGATTTCCATCATGACTTACACTGAACATATTTTATGTGCTATATTTTATTTTTATGTATTTATTTTGGAACAATTTTACATAAATATTTTCTCTTTATTTTAGATTATTTTCAATCTAAAACTGCAAAGCTATAGATTACTGTCTATACTTACAGAACTCACACAGAAGAATAACATCCATGACTCTAAAAATTATATGAATTTGGCATATTTTATAGGATACAGTGTGAGGCTGATTCATGTATAAAAGGGACAATATTCAAATTTGTGTAACACCTCTAGCTAATTAAAACTTTAATTAGCACATGAATTTTTCATATGAATGAGGTAATTGGTGATATACAATATATTTATAAAATCAAATTAGTTAGCATTTACATATCTTTTTAAAACTTTTTATTGACAATTTCCATAATGAACATAATTTTTTCTTTTTTCTTTTTATTAATTTTATTTTTTAATTGTCCATAATGAGTTACATTATTTAATGGGTAGACAATAAGATGTTATCCCCCATTCCCCAATGCCCCTCTTCCCTATCCCTGATCAGCTGGATATCCTCCTCTGTGGGCAGTCTGGATCAGTCCTTGGGGCAGGGGACCATGGATAACCAAGGAGACAGTCTGGTTCTGCCTGCTTTAGAGTGTTGCTACTGAGGGCGGCCATGACTTTGGGTATTCTCCCCCACCAAGGCTCTCACAATCTTTCTGCCCCCTCTTCCACTCATTTTCCTGAGTAGTGGTGGGTGAGTATTAAGGCTGTTTTATTGTTGAGATCTTAGGGGTCTCTGTACTTCTGGATTAGGTTTTGTCGAAAATCACTGGTGTCTGTCTCCTTGGTTTATCCTTTGTTGGCTGATTGGCTGTGACCCTGAGTCTCTTGTTCATCTCATCATTCTCTGTGGGGTTCCATAAGGATCCTCCACGGTATGTCTGGGGTGGCTCATCTCTTGTCAGGATGTCAGCTATCGGCCTGCAGTTCATTGGTAAGGTAGGATGAGCCACATCTCTCTCGCTGCATTCTGAAAGATACAGAGTCTCCATCAGAGAGTGAGATCAGTATAGGTTAACTGAGATACACATTTTTGAATTGGCTAGATTCTATTTTTAGAGTCCTCTCCTTAAATTGCTTGCATAGTGCATCTCTCATTGGGGGCCCAAGAGTCTGGCTCCCAGTGCATATCGCCCTAAGTCCCCAGTTCCAGTTGAGGGCTCCCCCTCACTAAGTGGAGTATTTGGCCGAATTTAAAAGCTGTTGATTTCCTCCCCCAGGCTTTGGCTCCTCCGTTGCACAAGTGCTCCTTTCTTGGTTCGCTGTTCTATCCCAGTAGGAAGTGTGGTCAGCCTACTCATGGCAATAGGCTGTGTTCCATGCCAGTGATCTCCGTTTGCTCCAGCTGTCGTTGGCCAGCTTCCCCTGGCAGCTTTTGCAGTGCCTTCCAGCACTGCACTAACTACTATCTGGGGGCTGGATACCATTCTGGGCCTCGAAGGGTCTCTCGATGCTGATGGATGGCTTTCTGTGGTTTCTTCAGCAACAGGGTTTTGCCTCAGGCCTGGGGTGGGCATCCAAGATCCTTGACAGAATCCTGTCTTGTTTTGGGGACCTCATAGGTCACTTTGGTCAACAGCTCAGTGAGGGAAGGAGCCAGTGACTGGGACTAGGGGCTGTCAGACTGATCAATTTTCACAGGCTTAGACTGTCTCCCCTACTACTCATGGTCCCTCTTGACAGATGACGCCCACTAATTACTCAATAGGTTACATTATGTATATAAGGATTTTATGGTTTTGAACCCAATTTGGTTTAGCCTCATACTTAAGCCACTCCCCTCCCCCCATCCCTTTCCCCTCATTCATAACCTCTCACTTCTTACTATTAGTCTGCATAGACCTTACGGTTGGCCTGGTTAAGGGCCACATATGAGGGAGAATATGCGGTGTTTAGCTCTCTATTCTTTTGAGAGATCACTTAGTAGGATCTGCTCCAAGTCAGACCATTTTTCCCTAATTTTCGGTATGTCATTTTTCCTTTCAGCTGCATAGAATTCCATGGTGTAAATATACCAGAGTTTCGTTATCCATTCCTCCATAGAAGGGCATTTTTGTTGATTCCAATTCTTGGCTGTTATGAATTGCACTACTATAAACATGGTTGTACAAATGTCTCTCTCCTGAGAAGTGACATCTTGAGGGTAGATGCCTAGTAGAGGGATAGCTGGGTCCACTGGTAGCTCAATGTCCATTCTGTTGATGAGTCTCCACAGTGCTTTCCAAAGCGGTTGAACATGCTTGCAATCCCATCAGCAGTGAATGAGGGTTCCTTTTTCCCCACATCCTCTCCAGCAATTATTGTTACAATGAACATAATTTGATCATAATTCTCTTCCATTAACTTCATTTTCTCCCACCCCTTTCCATTAAACCTCTTCTTCTATTTTTATTTCTTTTTTCCCCTCCTCCATCACCCATGTTGAATTAATGCTTCAATACTGTTCAGTTTTGGTGAAGTAATGATAGCTGTTAGGAGACCATAAATGCAGTGGTCCCTTCTTGTCCAGAGGGTAGTGTCCCAGAGTACTTTTCCCAATCCTCTGCTCTTACATTCTTTCTGCTTCCTCTTCCACAATTTCCTAAGCCTTGAAGGGGAAGATAGACGCTTATGTTAGTACTAAGCACTCGATGGTCACTTTTTCTCAACACTTTCCAAAGTTTTGAGTCTCCCTATACTCATGACCAACTGCAAAAAGAAGCTTCTCTGACCAAAGGGGAGAGCAGCACTAATCTAGAAACGTAAACACACAAGAAATATTGGCAGGGCAATCTGATGGACACAACATATTCATTTGGCCTGAGTAAGTAGCTCCCCATAGAGTCTATGACTTTCTCAGCCATAGACTTTTGACTAGGTTTTTAGTACCGGATTTGAATTCTTTCCTGTGAAGTGGGCCTCAGATTTCAACAGGAGAACAGCTAGTTGCCCCCATAACAGTCATGCTCTTATTGCATCAGTAGGTACATCTTGGCAGGGCTTCCACATGTGTGCACATGGGGCATGTATATTTGCATGTATTCCTGTACATGCCACATGCATACACACAGCATACAACACACATCAAAACCAGAGAGAGAGATAAATAGATAGATGATAGATACATAGATAGATGACAAATAGAGATAGATAGATAGATAGATAGATAGATAGATAGATAGATAGATAGA